>CATIWR010136002.1:0-41824 GCA_949677035.1 Omphalea diandra | reverse complement strand
ATAAAGTAAATGGCAAGACTAAACTAAATTGGATTCTTTAAGTAATTAAGGGGGAGTATTTATCCATCATTCAACTTTGCCATCCATTTATAGATCAAAGAATAACATAACACACATTTATTCTTTGCATAAGTCAATCTAGGTTGTCAAAATAAAAAATGAGGAGATTATTAGACTAAGTTGGTCAAACCTCTCTTTTGATCTCGACAACATAGATTCAAAGGCTCTAACATCTTTTTCAAGTGTTTTGGATGCAGAGGTAAAGTCAAAATCTTGTTGACAATTGAATGGAGAAAAGAATCAAAATTGTTACATAAATCACAACCACTACTAACCAATAGTGAACGTTATTCAAAGAAAAATGAAGCATTCATTATCTAGTTTAACTTGCAGTCTTAATTATTGTAGAAATCTTGGTCACTAACTTCAAATAGCCTTAGAGGGATTTCAAGTATTTAGACAAACCAAGCCACGTGTCACGTGATTTGTTGAAGATCTAAAAATTGCAATAACAACTTCCTTGGTAGTGCCTACAACTTACTAAGCCTAAAACCTTTATAATTCTAATTTGATTTGCAGTGACCAACAACGCCCAAGTTCGATGGTGTGACAACAGTAGTGCTCGTGACCAATAAATAGTGCTCGCGACCATCAACCCTTCTTAAAGGGATCCAACAATTAGATTTTTGAATGAGTCAATGCTAAAATACCATGTGTAACTAGCCGTCAGATACAATTGAAGATATTGATTGTGAACAAGCAAAATCAAGAGCGAAACTTGAATCACGATTGTGACTTTTATTTGACAAGTGTTGGCCTAGTGCACCAAGAAGGGGGTTGAATTGGTGAGAGATTAAAAATTTTAAAAAAGGTAAGGTGTTTAGAGAGTTAAGAAGGAGAAAAGAAAATAGACACAAGAAGTTTATAGTGGTTCGGGTGTTAACAAACCCTATGTCCACTCCTTAATTCTTCATAATTAGGTATTCCACTCAACTAAAACTGGTGTTTTCAAGCTCATACCTAACTTATACAATTTGTGTTTTATGGCTCACATATAGCCCTTACAACTTGTGTTTTTTAGGCTCATACAAAACCTCTCATAAGTGTTTCAAATAGGCTCACACTACAACCTCTTACAAGTGTTTTGGATAGGCTCACACTTCAACCTTTTACAAAAGTGTTTGATGCTAACACTAAACAATCAATAACACATAAACAAGAATGAGAAGAATGGGCAGCAAATTTGCAAGAGTTTAGTTACAATAAATGAAATTCTCTTTCATTTACATATGTTTGGCGGTGTATTTATAGGCAACAATCACCGAAGAGATGTTACTAAAAAACTATCATTAAATCTCTAAGTTATGTTAGGTAGATTTTGTATTAAATTCCTATAAAATGGAAGTCGTAGTTGCAATTTTCCAATTTATGCTGGAAAACTTAAAATCACGACAGACAACCCTATTCTGTGTCTAACGGCTAGTCCACGTGTCATTTACCCATTAGTTGCCCAAGAAGTATAGTTGTTGTGTTTCTTCAACCAACCAAAAATCACAGTTGTAATTTAATTTCCCCTTGGGTGCGACTGAAAGCGTGAATTCTTTTATTTAGATTAGAGATAACACTTTCTTGAGTCTCAGTCACGACATATCCTTTGCCCTCGCAGTTTTTTGATTTCAAATGGTTGCCTTGGACACTTGGTGTGTTGTGGTTAAAGCTTTAGTTCCCTCCTTGCTTTTATGAAATTCGTGGTCATGACATAGGATGTAAATGCCACCATGAATTCCTCTATTAATTAAGCAAGGTTCCTTCAGCTAAACTGCAGTTGTAAATTCGTTCACGAATTATTCAGGCCTAGCTTCATCCATCCTTATTGTAAGGTCGCGGTCACGAATTAAGGGATACTGACCGCGAATTTGGATGTTCTTCTCAAAGTTGGAGATTTTGACTTCTAATTAGAAAATAACTTTTATACTGTAAAACAACACTTAAACAAAAAATTAGAACTAATCAATCTCCATTGTCAAGATCAACAGAGTCTTGTGACTTAGGTTTGATCAACTTAGTCTAATAAACTCCCCCTTTTTTTATTTTGACAACTTAGATTGATCTTAAAGAAAATCAAATGCATGAGTTGTGAAGTTGGGATGGTTAATGATTAATTAATCAAAGAATAATTAGAGAATTCTAAGTTTGCAAAACTAAGGCTCTTATAGTTATTACTCGCCTTCAACTTATGCATATTGCTTATTCTCTTACAATGTTATTTTCTCCCCTTTTGACAAGATCAAAAAGAGGGTAAATTTTAAAGAGTGACTGAAGTGCATAAATGGAGATAGAGTAATCATAAAGAGCAAATAAGTATATAAAAACTAACATAACATATGAATTTTGATCACATAATATGAAGATATGGAATCACAAGCTTTACATCAAGAACATAAAAAAACTAATAGAGAAAGAAATGCTAAATATAATCTAAAAGATAGGAGAATTATCATCGTCTCTAGAATCACCAATGTCTTCATTCGCCCCTCCACTTTTAGCTTCATCACCCTCCTCAACCTCTTGGTTATTCTCCTCTTCATGTGTGTCTTCCTAATCTTCAAAATCTGGAAGATGGTAGGGAATAACACCTACTTTATCCTGAAGGTCCACTAGATCACTATGTAGGTGGGAGAGGAGGAGAAATCGTCTCTTAATCATCCTCATCATTTTGTCAAGCTTCTTGTTGATGGAGGCAAGAGTGATTTTAGATTTGGGTTTAGGTTGGAGAGGTGGAACAGGTTGTGCTCCCTCTTCAATGACTAGCCTTTTTCTTTTAGAGGCTTAGGAGGTCTTTAGTTTCTTTGCCCCAAAAGCACCCAATGTGTATGTATATGAATCAAGGTGTGTGAGTTTGGCATTAATGAGGTAGTGCAAGTCTAGAAAATTTTGTGATGGAAGAAACTTCTTAGTGAGGAATTTTATATTTTCCTCATTAAGAGTACCAACTTAACGATAAATGGTAGTGAGATGTGAGGAAAGAAGAAACAGACTCTTAGATTTTGTACTTATAAGGATCAATTGATCCACCAGATAGCAACCAATTTGTATTAGTTTGTTCTTAGTAAGATAGAAAAGAAAAACAAGATCCTTTTGGGATACTTTCTCGTTACCATCCCTTCTTGAGTTAATAAAAAAGTGATGATATGGTGAAGTAGCAAAAAAGGTAAGGTACAAATGTATTTGGCCAGAAAGGTCTTCAGGTCATGTTTGGTCTCGATAGAAATTTTAGACCAAAACTCAGAGTAGATAATATCAAGGGCAGAGATGATAAATGAAATGTCATCCCTAACTTGAAGGTTAAAAAGATTGGTCCCAAAGGCTCAAAATAGTTACCCATATTGGTCGACATGAGATTTTACTCTTCGACTCCAAGTCACGGTGCATATAAACTCCTGCAAAATCTCCTCGTATCTGGGTTCGTCATGGAAAATGAATTCATTCCACCCCAAATTCTATAGATATGCCTAGATTTCATCATTGATCCCAGGAGACTCAAAAAGAAATGTCGAGGGAATTTTGTTTGGTAGAATTATCTTAGAGGAGTTTGTCTTGTATCGATCTTTCTCCTCATTTGTGATTCCTTTCATTATGCATAGATCAGGAGGACTAGAAGGTTGTGATACTGCCTTTCCCTTCTTTGCTTTTAAGGCTTTCTTAGGGGCTATAATAGATGAGGGATGATTATAAGATGTTTGAGAGTAAGGAAGAGGATAGATGAAGTTTCTAGCAAAACACTATTTCAAGGGTTTATATAGACTAGGAAATGGTGTGAAAACAACCTCAAATAGTCAAAAAATCATTTAATGAGGGAATGCAAATCGTTAGCAGTCAAATCTATTAAATGTAGGCAATTACTTAAATTCACGACCGCGACAAGTAGGTCGCAATCATTAATTAAGAAATATCTAAGTAACGAACAAAATAACTCATGAGAAATGGCTTTATCAACGGTCAAAACATTTAAAATTTGAATAAATTCACGGTGGGGAATGAAAGTCGTGACCGCAAATTGATTGTTAACAGTCGAATGATGAGTGCCTATAAATCACGATTGTAAATCAAAAAGTAGCGACCACGAATTACAAGGGAGAAAAGATAATGAAAGGATAAGACTTGACTTTCTAGGTTGTGATCTACTTAATATATTGATGCTTAATTCATGCAAATTGTCATAAAAAGGCATAATTGAACATAAAATTAAGACATCCAAGAGATAAATACCACATACATCATACACATAACAA
Organism: Omphalea diandra; assembly: GCA_949677035.1. Taxonomy (NCBI): domain Eukaryota; kingdom Viridiplantae; phylum Streptophyta; class Magnoliopsida; order Malpighiales; family Euphorbiaceae; genus Omphalea; species Omphalea diandra. Next base: position 37,532 of record CATIWR010136002.1, on the reverse strand, counting down.
TCATTCAATAAGGAATAATGCATCACACTAAGAGCATTCTAAAAGGTCCAATTTTTCACTTCAGGGAACTTCCATCAAGCATTCCTAACTCTCTATTGATGAAGTTCATCCTTTCTTCATTGAGAAGTTTTGTGAAAATGTCTGCAAGTTAATGATTAATGTCTATAAATTCTAGCACAACATCACCATTTTGAAGATAATCTCTAAAAAAATGATGCCTAATGTCTATATGTTTGCTCCTAAAGTGTTGGATGGGATTCTTTGAAAGATTTATTGCACGATTGATGTCATGTTTGATGGGAATATGATCAACAACTTTGCCATAATCCTTTAATTATTGTTTCATCTAAAGGACTTGGATGCAATAAGAACCCTAACTACATATTTAGCTTCGGCGGTGGATAAGACAATCGAAACTTGTTTCTTGTTAAACCAAGACATTAAACACTCTCCTATGAATTGGCAAGTTCCAGAAGTGCTCTTTTTATCTAGAAGAGTAACAACATAATTCGCATCTGAATAACCTATGAAGCTAAATAAAGAATCTTTAAGATACCATAAACTTAGATGTAATGTGCCATGTAAATATTTGAAAATCCTTTTAACAACATTTAAATGAGATTTTTTAGGACAAGATTGAAACTTAACACACATGCATACACTAAACATTATATTAGGTCTAGAAGCGGTAAGATAGAGTAGAGAACCAATCATGGCTCGATATCTCTTGTCATCAACTGACTTACCCAATTCGTCCTTGTCTAACTTGATGGTAGCATTCATTGGTGTTTTTGCTACTTTACTTCCTTCCATGCCAAATTTCTTGAGAATGTCCTTTGTGTATTTGGCTTTGTTGATAAAGATCTCTTCTTTGGTTTACTTGATTTGTAGACCAAGGAAAAACTTAAGCTCTCCCATCATGCTCATCTCAAATTATATAGTCATACACTTAGCAAAATCCTTACAAAGAGATTTATTAGTAGCACAAAAAATGATATCATCAACATAAATTTGCACTATTAGTGTACCATGATTATTCCTTTTGACAAACAAAGTTGTGTCAACCTTTCCCTTTTCAAAATCATTTTACAAAAAAAAAAAAGAACTAAGCCTTTCATACCAAGCTCTTGGAGCTTGTTTCAAACCATACAAGGCTCTATTTAATTTAAAAACATAATTTGGAAAAATATGTGATTCAAACCTAGGAGGTTGTTCAACATAAACTTATTCCTCAATGGCACCATTTAAGAAAGCACTTTTAACATCCATTTGAAATCGTTTGAAATTCATGTGATATGTATATGCCAAAAGAATCCTAATGGCCTCTAATCTTACTACGAAGGCATAAGTCTCATCATAGTTAATTCTTTCCTCTTGGTTGTAACCATTAGCAACCAATCTAGCCCTATTTCCAGTGATGAACCCTTGCTCATCTAACTTATTCCCAAACACCCATTTGCAACCTACAATAGGGTGTTCCCTAGGCCTAAGGACAAGTATCATACATTATTTCTCTCAAATTGGCTAAGTTCCTCTTGCATAGCAATCACCCAACTCTCATCATCAAAAGCCTCATTAATAGATTTTGGCTCAAATTGAGAAACAAAAGGAAGATTATTATCTAAAGTATTGAGTTAAGATCTAGTGCTTACACCCTTTAAAGTATTACCAATGATTAATGTTATCCCTTGGCACCAAGAAGGAGGATTGAATTGGTGTATAAAAATTTAAAAGACAAAGAAGAGCGAAAGAAGAATGAGTAGAATGAAGACAACGATTTATAGTGGTTCGAGTATAATCAACCCTACGTCCACTCCCCAATTTACTAATTGGGTATTTCACTATCTCAAGGTGTTTTCAAGCTCACACCCAACTTGTACAACTTGTGTTTTGATGGCTCACACACAACCTTACAACAATGTGTTTTTAGGCTAACACAGAACCTCACTCAAGTGTTTCACTAGGCTCACACTTAAACCTTTCTTGAAGTGTTTTTACAGGCTAACACTACAACCTTACAACTTGGTGTTTAATGCTCACACCTATCACTTACAATTTCATAAAGAAAATTGAAGAAAATGAGTAGCAAAGATTGGAAGCTTTAATTACTTGTAATAAATTTCTTAGCAACCTCATTCATGGTTGTTTGGTGATACACAAACTTCACCAAAAGACGTTGTAGATCATAGCTCACAAAATCTTTGAGACATGCTTGACAGATTCTGCATTAAAAGCTTGACAGTCTCAATTCGCGGTCGCTACTACTAATTAGCGATCGCGAAATCCAAATTTCTGAAGGAAAATCTCATTTGTGTCTAACAGCTAGTCCATGTGGCAGCTTCTAATTAGTTCACTAGGAAAATATAGCCGTTGCTCTTTTACCTACTTTCAGAAGTCACGGTCGCAAGATTTCTTATGCAAGATGTGACAAAGGACGCAAATTCATCTGCAAAAAATGGTTATCTTCTTCTTCATTATTTGCGGTCGTTACCAACAAGATGCCTTCACGAAATTTGACTTCCAACGGTCTGCTGTAACACTTGTCATGTTGTGACTATGGACTTGCTTCCCTTTTGAGTCACTTCGAAATTTGCGATCGCGACTAGGGCGTGACACACCGTGATTTCGTTTGTCAATTTTGGACTTTTTAATTTGGGTGAATCGCGGTCGAGAATGGCTCCACAATTTTGCCTATTTGCTTTCTAGCAATGCTTCTTTACATATCACGGTCGCGAATACAAAGTAGCGGTCACGATTTAAAAGTCATTTTTCATAATTGAGGAATTTTTGAGCTTCATTCAACTTCTAACTTAGATAAAAACTAAAGGCTGCAAAATAACACTAATTTGAAATATTAGACATGATCAATCTTCTTTGTCAAGATCAAAAGAGGTCCAAGACTTAGGTTAACTACCCTAGTCCAACAATCTCCCCTTTTTTGATTTTGACAACTTAGATTGACCCTTAGTAATAATAATGCAGAAAAAGTGAAGTTGGAGTGTAAATAATGATTCAATGAATACTTAAGACAAAAGTTTGTTAAACATATCATTCATTCAAACATAGTGAATTTAAGAAACAATAAGTATGATGCTCCCCCTTAACTTATGCTATAATTTTTTAAACTTAGATGTTTGTCCCCCTTAAGCTTAGATTCATATAAAATCTCTCCCCCTTTGGCAAGATCAAAAAGAGGGTAAATTAGGGAGAAAGTAAACTCATACATAAGTAATAATAAGGAGCAAAAGTAAATATAAAAAGCAAGTGATAACAATCACATAAGATCACAATATAGCAAAGAAACAACTTTTATTTATTTATAACTGTGGGATCACAAACTTTGAAACATAAAAGAGAATACAAAGAGATCCCTAAACTAGAAAGTAAAAGACTCATCATCACTATAAGTGTCTTCAACTTGAGCAGGTGTTGTTCCCTCGACTTCATCTCCATCTTCAACCTTGTCTTCATTGTCATCTCCATCTTTTGTATCATCGAAGTCCGTGAAGTCCGGAAGATGACAAGGAGGGACCCTAAGTTTCTCTTGGAGATCCACCATATCGCTGTGAAGATGTGAAAGGAAGAGAAGCCTCTGCTTCATCATCCTCATCATTTTGTCTAATTTACGATCTAAGGTGGCAAGAGACAAATTTGTCTTTGCTTTCGGTTGAGGAGGAGGAGGAGGGACTTGTGTTGTTCCTTCGTCTATTTGGAGCCTCTTTTGTTTTGAAACTTGAGAGGACTCCACTTTCTTCGCCCCTACCATGCCAAGGGTAGAGGTGTAAGTGTCCTGATAGATGGCCTTGGCGTTGATCAAATATGTTAGGTAGAGGAAGTTTTGTGAGGGAAGAACGTCTTGGTGAGGAATTGCTCATTATCCTCATTGAGAGCTCCAATGAATCGGTAGATGGCTGTGACATGAGAAGGGAGCAAAAACTAGTTTTTGGGCTTTGTGCTCATATGGATTAGTTGATCCACAAGATAGCGCCCGGTTTGGATGGGTTTGTTTTTGACAAGGCAAAACAAGAATGCCAAGTCTTTTTGTGAAACCTTCTCATTCCCATCATCCCTCACATTGATGGAGAAAGTGATGATTCGATGAAGGATCTACAAAGGTAAGGTTTTAATGTGTTTGGAGAGGGAAGAACGGGGATCGTGTTTGGTCTCAATGGATATCTCGAAATAAAACTCGGAGTAGATCACATCAAGTGTGAAGATGATGAAGGGTATGTGTTCTCCGACTTGAAAATTGAAAAGGGAGGATAATTGATCGAAGGTTATGAAATAAGGATCGCTAAAGCCCCAGAATACTAACCCATATTGGCTTGCCCTTGATTCGGCTTTGGGGCTGAATTGCACGGTGCACATGAATTCTCGCGCCACCTCCTCATACCCGGGTTCATCTCGGAAGATGAATTCATTCCACCTAAGGTTGGACAGAAAAAGTGCAAATTTTGTCGTTGAGACCCAAGGTTTCAAGCATGAATGTGGAGGGAATCTTATTAGGGACAATCACCTTGAAAGAGTTTGCCTTGTATCTTTCTTTCTCTTCCTTGGTTATGCCCTTCATAAGGTAGAGGGCAGGAGGAGCAAAGGGATGAGCCACTGCTTTGCCCTTGTCTGCCTTAGAGAATTTATTTGGAGCCATGAAAATAGATGAAGAAGTTTGGAAGAAAGTTGAAAGTGATTTGAGAAGTAGAAGTGGTTTGGAGTAGATGTGAGAAAATCACTATTGAAGAGGGTATTTATAGGCTTCAAGGGGTGTGAAAACAGTAGGTAATAAACGGTTAGAAATTGATTAAATGAAGGGTTGGAAATTGTTGGCCATCAAATCACATAAATGTGAGACGGTTACTCAAATTCGCGTCCGCGAAAACAGAAGTCACAACCTCAAATTCCAAAAAATGTGAGTAACGGACAAATTTTCCTCGAGAATACGTGCTGCAACAGTCAAAATTTTGAAATTAATGATCAAAATTCATGGTAGAGAGAAATTTTGCGACCACAAATTGACATTTGATAGCTGGTAGAAGTTGACTTGTAATTCGCGACCGTGAAGAAAGAATAGCGATCGCAAATTGTGAGTCAGCAAGGATAAGAATGAAAATTTTTGAAAAACATGTGATCCCCTAGAAATAAATAATAGATCCTTTTATAATAGTCATTAATCAAACATATCACACAAGATCAAACAAGAATTTTCACTTGAGGGAGCTTCCATCAAGCATTCCCAATTCTCTCTTAATGAAGTTCATTCTTTCCTCATTTAGAGGTTTAGTGAAAATATCTACAAGTTGATGATTAGTGTCAATAAATTCTAACACATCATCACCTTTTTGCATATGATCTCTAAGAAAATGATGCCTAATATCTATGTGTTTACTTCTAGAGTGTTGGATGAGATTCTTTGAAAGATTGATAACACTAGTATTGTCACATTTGATAGGAATGTGATCAATTGCTTTGCCAAAGTCCTTTAATTGTTGTTTCATCTAAAGAACTTGGATACAACAACAACCCGCAGCCACATACTAGGCTTCCGCAGTGGACAAGGCAACCGATACTTGCTTTTTACTAAACCATGAAACTAAGCATTCACCTATGAATTGACAAGTCCTGGAAGTGCTCTTTCTATCTAATAAGCTTCCCACATAATCCGCATCCGAATACCCTATGAAACTAAATGAAGAATCCCTAGAATACCATAGTCCTAAGTGAATAGTGCCATACAAATACTTAAAAATCCTTTTAACAACATTCAAATGGGATTCTCTAGGTAAAAATTGAAACCTAGCAGACATATAAACACTAAACATTATATCCAGGCCTAGAAGCAGTAAGATAGAGTAAAGATTTGATCATACCTCGATACCTCTTTTCATTTACTTCTTTACCCGATTCATCCTTGTCTAGCTTGATGGTACTACTCATTGGAGTTTTTGCTACTTTGCATCCTTTCATGCCAAATTTCTTTATAATTTCCTTTGTGTATTTAGCTTGGTTGATGAAGATCCCTTCTTTGAGTTACTTGATTTGTAGACCGAGAAAGAATTTGAGCTCTCCCATCATGCTTATTTCAAATTTCCTAGTCATACACTTGACAAACTCCTCACAAAGAGATTTATTAGTAGCACCAAAGATAATATCATCAACATAAATTTGGACAATTAAAGTGTCATGCTTGTGCTTTTTCAGAAATAGTGTGGTGTCAACCTTCTCTTTTTCAAACTCATTTTGCAAAAGAAATAAACTTAGTCTTTCATACCAAGCTCTTAGAGCTTGTTTTAAACCATATAAGGCTTTGTTTAATTTGAAAACATGGTTTGGAAAACAATGAGATTCAAAATTGGGAGGTTGTTCAACATAGACTTCCTCTTCAATAATGCCATTTAAAAAAGCACTATTAACATCCATTTGGAAAAGTCTAAAATTCATATGACATGCAAATGCTAAGAGAATCCTAATGGCCTCTAATCTTGCTACGGGGACAAAGGGTTCATCATAGTTTATGCCTTCCTCTTAGTTATATCCCTTAACAATCAATCTAGCCTTTTTTCTAGTGATGACACCTTGCTCATCGAACTTGTTCCTAAATACCCATTTACTACTTATAATTGGGTGATTTTTAGGCCTAGGGACAAGTTCCCATACTTTGTTTCTCTCAAATTGGTGAGTCCTTCTTGTATAGGAAGTACCTAACTTTCATCTTTAATAGCTTCATCAATTGATTTTGGCTCTAATTGAGAAACAAATGCAAGATTATTATCTAAATGATGTAATTGAGATCTAGTACTTACACCCTTTGATGTATCACCAATGATCAAGTCCTTGGGGTGATACTTGGAGAATCTCCAATCTTTAGGTAGCTCTTGCTTTGGTTCATCCTCTTGTTAAAGTTGTGGTTCCTCACCCATTCTTGATGATTCACCTTCTTCTTTATCATCTCTTCTTGTAGTATTTTTCCAATTCCAACTTTTCTAGTTCACCTACAAGATCATCAACAAAAGTACCTTTCCCAAGATCAAGTTTACTAGATTCATCAAAAACAACATTCATAGACTCTTCAACTACTATAAAACTTTTATTGAAGACTCTATAAGCCTTGATTGAGGTGGAATTGCCTAAGAAGATTCCATCATTAGTTTTGGAATCAAATTTTCCAAGATTATTATTGGTGTTCAAAATATAGCACTTACATCGAAATACTCTTAGGTATGAAATTTTGGGTTTTCTACCATTTCAAAGCTCATAAGAAGTTTTGTTGAGAATAGGTCTTTTGAAAACTCTATTTGCAATATAACATGAGGTATTAATGACTTCGGCCCAAAAGTAATTTGGTAAGGAATACTCATTGAGCATTATCCTAGCCATTTCTACCAAAGTTCTATTTTTCCTCTCTACAACACTATTTTGTTGTGGTGTTCTAGGAGTTGAAAAATTATGAAAAACTCCATTCTCTAAACAATAATTTTTTAATGATTCATTTTGAAATTCATTTCTATGGTCACTTATAATAGAGGAGATGAAGTAACATTTTTCATTTTGAACTCTTTTTGTAAAACTTTTGAAAGCATCAAAAGAGTCATTCTTATGAGCTAGAAAAGATACCCATGTGAACCTAAAGTAATCATCTACAAGGATTAGTGCATAATGTTTTCCACCTAAGCTAGCACTCCTAGTAGGTCCTATTAAGTCCATATGGATAAGTTGAAGTGGTCTAGATGTACTTACAACATTCTTGGCTTTGTGAGAGGCATGGTGTTGCTTCCCCATTTGGCATGGACCACATGTCTTGTCTTTAGAGTAGTTTAGCTTGGGAAGACCTTCCACCATTTCGAAATTCGCAGTCACGACTAGGGTGTGACACACACTGCGATTTCATCTATCAATTTTGGACTTTTTCATTTGGGTGAATCGCGGCCGAGAATGGCTCCGCGATTTTGCCTGTCTGCTTTCTAGCAATGCTTCTTTACATATCGCGGTCGCAAATACAAAGTAGCAGTTGCGATTTAGAAGTCATTTTTCATACTTGAGGAATTGTTGAGCTTCATCCAACTTCCAACTTAGATAAAAACTAAAGATTGCAAAATAACACTAATTTGAAATATTAGACATGATCAATCTTCTTTGTCAAGATCAAAAGAGGTCCAAGACTTGGGTTAACTAACCTAGTCCACCAATTAGGTCTTTGGGGTGATGCTTGAAAAATCTTCAATACTTGAAAAGATCTTGGTTTGGTGATTTAACTTGATGATGTTGAGGTTCCTTATCTTCTCTTGATGATTTGCTCTCATCATAATCCTTATCCACCTCTTTTGTAGTATGCTCCAAATTCAATTTCTCAAAATCAACTACAAATACAATATTCATGGACTCTTCAACAACCATTGAACTCTTATTAAAGACCCTATAGTCTTTGCTAGTGGTGGAATAACCTATAAAAATGTCTTCATTTGTTTGAGTCAAAATTTTTAAGATTATCCGTGGTATTCAAGATATAGCACTTGCATTCAAAGCTCATAAGAAGTTTATTAAGAATGGGTTGTCTTTTGAAAACTCGATTTGCAATATAATATGAGGTATTGATAGCTTTAGACCAAAAGTAATTAGGCAATGAATACTCATTGAACATAGTTTTAGCCATCTCTACTAGTGTTTCATTTTATCTTTCTACAACATCATTTTGTTGTAGTATTCTAGGAGTTGAAAAGTTAAGAAAAATCTTATTCTCTATGCAATAAGATTCAAAAGAATTACTTTGAAATTCTTTTCCATGGTCATTTTTTATAGAAGAAATGAAGTAACCTTTTCATTTTGAATCCTTTTGCAAAACTTTTAAAAGCATCAAAAGTGTCATGCTTATGAGCTAGAAAGGATACCCAAGTAAACATAGAGTATTCATTAACTAAGATAAGTGCATGATGTTTTTCACCTAAACTAGCAGTCCTAGTAGGTCCTATTAAGTTCATATGAATTAATTGAAGAGGTCTAGATGTACTTATAATATTCTTTGCTTTGAAGGAAGATTGATATTGCTTTCCCATTTGACAAGGACCACATGTCTTGTTTCTAGAGAACTTTAGCTTGTGAAGACCTTCCACTAGCTTCCCTTTTGATAAGCTTTGTAATAGCTTCATGCTAGCATGCCCAAGTCTTCTATGCCAAAGTCATACTTTATTGTTAAGACACACAAGACCCTTAAATGATTGGTTAGCCAAATTGTCTAAGTCAATTAGATAGGTATTGCCCTTCCTTTCACCCTTGAAAACTACCTTTTTATCCACTAAAGTGATAATTCAACATTCTCTAAGGTCAAAGGTGACTTTATTTCCCTCATCACATAATTGACTTACACTAATTAAATTATGTTGTAAGCCATCCATAAGTAAAACATCATTAATAAGAGAACAACCATTCTTACCAATGGTGCCAATGCCAATTACCTTACTCTTGGCATTGTTTCCAAATGTGACATTGTTACCCTCATTTTCTCTTAGGGCTATGAATAGTCTCTTGTTACCGGTCATGTGCTTTGAACATCCACTATCCACATGCCAATCATTTGTTTTATTAGTGGCTTTCAAACAATTCTACACAACATAAGTAATTGATTTTTACTTTAGTACCCAAACATATTTGGGTCTTAAGGGGTTAGATTTAGAAGGATCCTCCAACTTGAGGTGTGCCTTCCTAATATAACAATAAATATTTATGTGACCAAAATTCATGCAATAGTGATATTGGAGTTTAGACTTATGAGTTTTTCTTCTATACATTACCTTGGCATGAGTGAGGGGTTTAACATGATGTGAATGTGAACATGAATATGAATGAATGGGTGTATAGGTAAATTTTTTGCATGTATTTGAGTGAGCGTGCTTTTTATTGTAAATTTATGCATGATTGGCCTTCCTAGAAATAGGCCTTAAGCCTTGTTGCATCTTTCCTTTGCCCTTAGGCAATGATGGTTTAGTGCTTTGAGCACTTTTTTTTTCAACCACCTCAATACATGATGTTTCAAGTGTTGAGGCTCTAATAAATGTTGTGAGTGAAGGTGTAGAAGAAGAAGCTTCATTGAAGCCTAGACTATGCCTAACTAAAGGAGGTCTTTGTGATACAATAAGTGTATCCAAAGCATCATTTCCCTTATGGAACTTAGAAATAGAGTTTCAAAGCTCAATGACTTCACCTTTCAAAGAGTCATTCTCTTTTCTCAATGAGGTTAGGAATGATGATGACTTAGATAGACTCCACATAAACTTCTTGAGTTCTTCATTTGAAGCCCTCAATTCACTTACAAAATTGTTTAGGGATTTAAACTCATCATCTAATTTGGTACATTTCTTATAAGATTTCATTTGTGACTTATATTTGTCATATTTCAAAGTAAGAGCTTCTAAAAGCTCATCATTCACATCATCTAACTCATTAAATTCTGCATAAAAGTGACGTGAAAAGCTTACCTCATTCGATGAATCTTCTTGAGCCATGAAGCACAAGTTTGCAACCTTTTCCTCTTCATCTTTTTCACTTGAGCTATCATCCCAAGTAGCTTTGAAGTTTTTCCTTTTCTTTTTATCCCCTTTCTTCTTCTTCTTCTTCTTCTTCAATTTGGGGCAATCATAATTGATGTGGCCTTGCTTCCCACATTCATAATAAGTGACATCACTCAATCTTTCCTTAGGGGTTGGAGTTGTTTTCTTTAAGCTTCTTCTTTCCTTTCTTTTTCTAATCAGTTTCTTTATTCTTCTTGATAACATTCCCATCTTTTCCTTCTCTTTGTCACTTTCCTCCTCACTTAAGGCCACTTCAACTTCCTTCTCCTTTGATGAAGACTTAAGAGCTAAGGTCCTTCTTTTTAGTTTTTCTGATTTATCTCCTTGACCTCTCATCTTCTTCATTTTTCCATTCTTCTTCAAGGCTAGCTCATGAGTTAAGAGCTTGCCTATTAGAACATTGGTTGGCACCTTCCCTATCTCTAAATTGGACTCTTGGATACTATAAACCCTAGCACCAAACTTTTTAAGAGGTAAAGATTTTAGGATTTTTTAATTTACCTCATGATTAGTGAGAATTCTCCCAAACTTCTTCATGTTTACAAGGAGTCTATTCGTCATATCTATAATGCTTTCCTCCTCATTCATCATAAATAGCTCCCATTCTGTCACGTATATTTCAAGTCGACTGGATTTCACCAAGTTAGTGCTTTCATGGTAGTTTTCAAAGGCCTTCCAAATCCTATGAGTTATAAGGCAATATTGGACCCTTTCAATTTGTTCTCTTGAAAGAGAGCTTAGAATCTCTTTTATTTCTGCCATTAGATCTCCTATGAGCTTCAACCCACTCCTCTCTAGGGATCAATTCCTCACTTCCATCCACCGCCTCAATAGGTGGCTTCCACTCATTTGCTACAATGTTCTAGAGGTCTACCACGTCACTATCCAATTAGATTTCCTTCATATACTTTCAATGAGTATAATCTGCTCCATCAAAATAATGCTTGAAGTGGGTGTAGATTCTTTTTTTGTGTCATCATCTTTTCTCACGCAATTAAGCTTAGAAGTGAGACTTGGCTCTTATACCATTTATTGGCCTAGTGCACTAAGAATGGGGTTTGAATTGGTGAGAGGTTAAAATTTTAAAAGAAAGATAAGGTGTTTAGAGAGTTAAGAAGGAGAAGAGAAAATAAGCATAAGATGTTTATAGTAGTTTAGGTGTTAACAAATTCTACGCTCACTCCTCAATTCTTCATAATTAGGTATTCCACTCAACTAAAACTGGTGTTTTCAAGCTCACACTTAATTTATACAATTCATGTTTTATGGCTCACATACAACCCTTACAACTTGTGTTTTTTAGGCTTATACAAAACCATTCACAAGTGTTTTAGATAGGCTCACACTTCAACCTCTTACAAAAGTGTTTAATGCTAAAACCAAACAATTAATAACACAAACAACAATGAGAAGAATGAGTAGCAAATTTGCAAGATTTTAATTACAATAAATGAAATTCATTTACATCTATTTGGTGGTGTATTTATAGGCACAACCACCAAAAAGATGTTACTCAAAAACTATCCCTAAATCTCTAAGTTATACTAGGCAGATTTTGTATTAAATGTCTGTCAAAAGGAAGTTGTGGTCATGACTGGCATTTCACGGTTGTCATTTTCCAATTTATGCTGGGAAGCCCAAAATCGCGGCACAGAACCCCATTCTGTGTTTAACGGCTAGTTCATGTGTCCTTTACCCATTGGTTGTCTAAGAAATATAGTCGTTGTGTTTGGCCAACCAACCAAAAGTTGCGGTCGAGATTTAATTTCCTTTTGGGTGTGACTGAGAGCGCGAATTCTTGTATTTAGAGAGTAGATAACACTTTATTGGATCGCCCTCGCGACATATCCTTCGCCCTAGCGATTTTTGATTTTTCAATTGTTGCCTTGAACACTTGGTGTACTATAGTTAAAGCTTTCGTTCCCTCCTTACTATTTTGAAATTTGTGCTCACAACATAGGACGCGAATGCCACCGCGAATTTCTCTATGAATCAAGCAAGCTTCCTTCGGCTGAATCACGACTGCCAATGAAAAAATAACTTATATATTGCAAAACCCCCTTATTGCAAGGTCGTGGCCTATCTTCGGCTGAATTCTTCTGGCCTATCTCCATCCATCCTTATTGCAAGGTCGTAGTTGTGAGTTAGTGGATACTGACCACAAATTTGAATGTTCTTCTCAAAGTTGGAGATTTTCACTTTCATCCAACTGCCAATGAGAAAATAACTTATATACTGCAAAACAACACTTAAACAAAATATTAGAACTAATCAATCTTCATTATCAAGATCAAAAAATGCTTGTGACCTAGGTTTGACCAACCTAGTCTAACAACAGGCATTAAATGTAGGATTTCACACCAACTTTTGAGATATAGAGATAGTTTTATTTCTAATGGTTCTTTGGTGGGTGTAACCTATAAATATTTTACCAAATGGACTTAAATTAAAAAAAAAACATTTATTAAGGCAAAACTCTTATAAATTGATTTCTCAACTTTCTCTCTCTTATTTACTCTTTGTAATTGAGTCGTAAAAGGTTAGGTATAAGCCTTTAAACACCTTTGGGGTTGGGTTTAAGAGTAAGCCATAAAAAAACTCTTATATAAGTTTAAATGTAAGCCTTTAGGAAAACACTTGTGAAGTTATGTGTGAGCCTTATAAAACACAAAATTGTAAAGTTTGGTGTGATATTGTAAAATACTAATTAGTGTCAGTGAGACACCTAATTAAAGAATTGAGTAGTAGATGTAGGGTTTGTTGACACCCGAACCAATCTTTGTGTTCTCTTTTTTTTTTTTTCTACCATTTCTCTTTAACTTTGCTTTAGTATTTGTTATTGAAATTTAAATTTTACATCAATTCAATCCTCTTTCTTGGTGTGTAAGAACCAACATAACATCCATATACTTAAAAGGCTAAAATTGGTGCAAGAGCAAAAAAAAAAAAAAAAAAAAAAAGTGAAAATAAGATAAAAACATGAAATTCCATGATAGTAAGAGGCATTCCAACAATCAAGGAACATGAATAACAACCTATTAAAAAATAGGAAGTACCTTAACTATTCTTTCTAGAGTGATGAAAGTTTCAATGTCTATGGATAGTAACAGATTGGTCATTATATTATTGTGCAATATATTATTGTTCAGTATATGATTACATAAAATATTAAAGGTAAGGGATAAAACCATAAGCTAAACAAAATTTTAAAATCACGTTTAATATTGCTAGTTATTATTAATTATTAATATTGTAATATTAATATTATTATTGTATTATTAATTATTAATATTATAATAATAATAATATTTATTTTTGATTTATTATTATTTATCAATTTATATTTTTTTATATGCTTATATGTGATTTATTAATATTAAAGTTTATTAGTATTATTTATAATATTTATAATATTAAATATTAATATTAAAAGATTACTAATATTATGTGTGTGTATATATATATATATATATTATTTATATTTTATTAATTATATATTTTAGTAATTATTATGTTATTTATATAATATATTATTATATAAACGTTGGAGGAAAGGAACAAAACCATCAGCTGCAATTAATAATATTTTTAATGTTATATTATTAGTACTATTATTGTATTATTATTATAACATTATTTATATTCTATTGATGAAGATTAAATATATATTAATATTAATATTTTATATTTATATCTGATTTATTAGTATTAAATATTTACTCGTGTTATTAATAATGTTACTAATATATATATATATATATATATATATATATATATATATATATATATATATTATTTTTAAATATATATTATTCATATTTTATTAATTATATATTTCATTAATTACTATGTTATTTATATAATATATTATGGTTGAAGAGCCAACAAAATCTCTCATCTTGTAACAAAGTGACAAACAAAGATAAAATGAACTTTTTCGTCATTATTACCCTTGATTTTGTACTATTTAGTCAAAATTACCCTATTGTATTATTTCATCATAAAAGTTTAAAATATTAGTTAAAAAACACTGACTTAGAATTGACAAGTGGACATGGCGGGAGCTGTCCTCCATCCCTTGTCTCGCCTTTTTGATAGAGAGAATTTTTCTATTGTCCTCGTCTTTGCAGGGACTTCTCGCCTTACAAGTAATCTCTGTAAGACAAATATTTTTATTTTTTCTATTATTTTTCTAATTTATTAAATTACAAAATAAAAATTTTTATGCTAGAAACCAATAATTATATATATAATAAATATAAAAACTTATAAAACTATATTTAATTTTTTTAGGTTCCATGAGAATCTATTTCAAGGATTCTTGCAGCATCTCACGAGGCAGATGTGTAATCTCATTCTAATCCCATGAAGGAGAAAGGATGTAGATTTTTCACCTTGTCTTAGAAAGGACTTCAAAATCACTGAGAAATGAAGTTTTGACTTAATTAAGCTCGAATATATATTTATCTCTTTAATTATGTATCAATATTCTATAATTTAATCAATCACAATAAAAAATGAACTCATAAACTACATGAAAGAGTATAGTTATGAGTTCAAACTTAACCAAATGGCATACTGATGACAAAAAAATATAATCAATAACATCCAACAAGTTCAAATTCAAACAATCACATTATTAACAAATTTCTTATAAATGTCCAACACATTTAAAAGATGATAGCAAGAAATAACTTTTAATAATCCCATATAAAATATCCACCTTCCAATACTTGAAGTCTATTGAAAATAATCCTAAAAATTAAAATAAAAAAATTATAAAAATGAGTTATAGTATTCCAAAAAAATTCTTATAATATGGTGTAAACTAATATAGAGCTGCAAGAGTCTAAAAGAGCAAGTGAAAATGTAAAAATGAAAATAAAAAAAATAAAAAAACCTGATTCTCTCTAAAAGAGCAAGTGCTACCTTAGTCCTGTAAAACTTTCATCAAGGAATAGGAAGGAGAATCTTCATTGGTTTCTTCTACAGCAAACTGTGGTGCCCTTTAACAACACACTTATTTTATTATTATGTTTTTAGGATCAACAAGCTTAACTACAAAAACGGCAATCTAGTATGCAATTCAAAAAATTTGTTTAAAAATGGACTTTCCACTTTGCAATTTAGAAAATATAAATCTAGCTTGCTATGCACAATCATTGCACCCATCCCACTTTCATATTTGAAAGAGGCCACAATTGGACATTTAAACAAGTGAATGCACAGAAAAAGGTACAAACAGGTGAAAGCATATTGATTCCAATGTTAGCCTATGGGCTGTACTCTACAATAATTGCTAGATTCATTGCCAATAAAGAAAAAATATAATTTGTTTAAATTAAACCAGTTGCCTTTTGAGTTTTATGTGATATTCTAATGTAAAATGTAATTTGTAATTTGTTTAGAGGAGAAGCTACAAAATCCTTAAGCCATATATATTCAAGCAAAATCATGAACACCTTACTGACATTCAAATGAAATTGGAATAGACGCAATTGCTCATCAATGATTACCTACCTTGCATCTCCACCCTAACCAATTACCACTAATTACAAGCTAATCAATAACCCTCCTTTACTCACCACCACCACCACCACCTCTCTCATCTCCATCGCTGGCCACACCTCACACATACTCTCACCAACAGCCTGTCATCGGTTTAGTATAAAAAACTCAAATAGTTTCTGCGATTAATTAAAAAAAATAAAGCAACACAAAAAGATAAATAAAAAGGAAGGCAAAAGTGAATCAATAGCAACCAAGAGATAATATAAAACTTACAGCAGTTTTGTATAGCTCTGCTTCCAATATCGTAACGCAAGCTTCTCAATATAAAAACTACAATCTTTGATTATCAAATAAAGCAGACGATGAGGGGTAAGAGTAGCGGAGAAGAATTTCAAGTTGAACTTAGCTCAGGTGGTGGGTGTTAAACAATGATAGGAGAATGCAACGAGCCACAATATGCGTTGAATGGCGCAACAATAAATAGAAGAGGGACAACGCGCAGCAGGAAACAGATAGAAGAGAGCAAAACATTGCCTTAACCTAGATTTTCACTTATATACTGTAGGGTAAATTTATAAATATAGTATATTGAAAGGGTAAAATAATAAAATTAATTAATATTATTTAAGCTCGAGTAGCTCACAAGCTTGGAGTTAGGTACTTTTAATATTTAAAGTTAGCTCCTTCGGTTATTCGAATAGTTTAATTTGAGCTTTACTCGATTAATCTCAAACTCGTTAACATTCTTGGGTAAGAAATGCGGAAGAGACCTTAACGACTCTCCGAGATGATTTTCTTATTCCTCGATTCCGCTCCGACTGGAGCGCTTCACAGTCCAATTACCAATTGCTTTCAAACAAAAAGAACCCTAATCAATATCAGTCTACTATCACAGATAAACTAATATGTTCTTCTCTGTCTATCTATCTATCTGAATTCTTCAATTCGCCCTCTGCGGTTTCCTTCCTCGTTTCCCCACACTTTCTCAGCAAAGTTACTCATTCTCTCTGCTTGGAGATTAGCCTGAAACACAGGTAAATCTTTATTTGGCGTTTCTTGATCATGCCTAAGATGTGATTGTAGAATCAGCATTTATTTTTAGGGTTTTGAACTGTGTTTTGTTGGTAATACTTATTTTATCTTACGTTTTGGAAACCAAACGGGTCCTTAATTTCTAATGTAATGGCACTAGCACTTATCTATAGCCTGCAAAATCTATGGCCTTTATCGATTCTAAAGCATGATGATTTGAAAGCGTCTAAGGAATTAGTGAGCAAACTATCCATATCCGAAAACACCAAAAGGTTTGTTTATGCAGTTCGTGATCCTGAATCCAAATCTGTGATTTATATCCTTGCTGTTCAAAATTTATCAGTGCGGTCAGTCATAGATGCTGAGTGCCTCATTAAGGATATTCGACCTGAAGCCGTAGTGGTTCAGGTGGCTCATTCTGCAATGAGTGAGATTCAATCAGAAGAAGGGGATTTGGGGAATAGTGTGGATGGCCCAGTACCCACTTCGTCTTTTGGGGTGCTTAAGAGATGTTTCGTTCACAAGATTAATAAGGATAAGTATGAAGATGTGGCTGGAAACTTGGTGTTGAAGGAGATATTTGGGGTTGGCTTTTATGGGCATATTATGGCTGCTAAGAGGATGGCTAAGGAGGTTGGTTCCTCATTTTTGTTGCTTGAAATGCCAATCATTCAAACGTTAGCTGTGGATAATCCAGCTGGTGAAGTTGATGCGGGAAGCAAGGTTCAGCGTTTAGTTAGTAGTTTAGTTCCGCATAGAGTTGGTTCCCTTGTTTCATCGAGTTTGAGGAGATTTTGTCTCAGAGATGATATTCAGTCACAGATGGTGAAAGTATTGTCTTCACATTTAGATGCATCTATGCTGAAGTTAGGCCTTTCAAGTTCTATTACAGAGGCATCGGGTGCAAAAGAATTTCGGCCAGGAAGCAATTACCAGGTGCCACCATTTGCCCAATCTGTTTTTCCATTGCTTTTAGATCTGCACAATATATTTATTGATCTTCCATTGATGGGGAGGGCTCTAGCCTCTTCTCAGAAGATGCTTTATGACGTAAGCAGAGGAGAAATTATGGATGCCAGAATTATATCTGAAGTTTACACCTTCAGAATTGCAGTTGAGGGGCTGAGAATTGCTCTTAATAATGCGGGTCGATTACCTATGAAAAGCTTGGGTAAGTCGAACAAAAAGAAGATTGAGTTTTCAAAGCTTCAGCTTGAAGATAAGTCATGTGCACTCCTTGCACAGGCCCTTCGGAGTCAAAGTAGCAAGTTCAAGACTATAGTGGCTTTGGTAGATGCTAGTGGCTTAGCAGGTCTTAGGAAACACTGGGACACTTCTGTGCCTCCAGAGATCAAGGAATTGGTTGGTCAGCTTGTTGTTAACTGTGAAATGGACGGGGAATTCTCAAATCAAGGAGGCAAGAAGTGGCTATTTTCTGATAAGCCAGTGGTGGCAGTTGGAGCAGGAGCAACAGCGGTTTTAGGAGCTTCATCTCTCTCTAAAGTGGTCCCGACATCAACATTATTGAAGGTTGTAACATTTAAATTGCCTGCTTCTCTTAATCTGGTGCTAACCCACACCCAGAAGACAATGGCAATAGCTCTAAGCAAGACTCTTGGTTCATCAAAAGTGGTTGCCCCAGGATTGGCAAATTCTGGAGCCAATGCTAGATCTATCTTAAAAGCAGCTGCTTCTGCTGAGAAAATTCGAATAGTGGCCCACAGCATTATAGCCTCAATTGAGAAGACCAGTTTTTCGGCCATGAGAACAGCATTCTATGAGATAATGAGAAAACGGCGGGTACAACCTATTGGTTTCCTGCCTTTTGCGACATTTGGTTGCAGCATTTCAACTTGCTTGGGTTTGCTAATGTATGGAGATGGGATTGAATGTGTGGCTGAGTCTCTTCCGGCAGCTCCTTCAATTGCCAGTTTGGGTCGTGGGATTCAAAATTTGCATCGGGCATCTCAAGAATTGGGACATACGGATGGCACCAGAATACAAAAAGCCATAGAGTCACTGATGTACAGGTTGAGGAAAGTGAGGACTCAATAAAGTATAGTATGATTCCTCTTCTTTGTTTACAAGTTGATGCTCTTCACAAGGTGTTTGCCTCTGACACATTAATAATTCTTCTGTATATAAGAGCATGGACAGGAGTTATTTGTTATTTGTATCATTATCGACTATGTTTTATTCTTTTTATGATTTTTAATATATACAGCTTTGTTATGCCACCCTTTATTAACAATTATTCTCTTCTCCTCCCTGTATGACAATTATTCTCTTCTCCTCCCCGTATGTTTTAACTTCAGATTAATTGATAAATGTTTAGTGATTTTACTAGACCTGAAATTTTTTTTTATTTTTTTGTTAAATATCTATATTTTGATATTGAAGCGATTATAATTTTGGTTTTTTGGTTTTAAGAATCCATCTTGGCCAAATCTTAGGAAGGCTATTCCAGCCAACATTGATTCTTGGTTTTGGGGAGAATAAATTGTTCAATCTTCTTGTAATATTTTGCAGTTTTAATTTTAGACCTGAAATCTGCTGTTCTAAATATGATTAGATCAGTTCTACATCTTAAGTGGAATTATGTTAGATCCAATTAATTTTGCAAAATTGCATGTAATTAGAATTTTAATCAAATAGATTTTGTGAAATAGTTTGGATCCAATTTGATTGGTCTTGGGGTGGCTGACTTCAAGTGCTTTTGTCACCATCTATGGTGATATTAGAATTTATTCTAAGACCTTTGTAGGAGGCCAATACTGGAGTTAGGGCTATGTAAAGTGTAAAAATAAACCATGGGTTGATTACACCCAGACCAGTTTTACTAGCCTTGTTTGTGGAGAAATTTGTTTTCTCCACTCCTACATGGTGGGGTAAATGCCGTCAGATTTGGAGAGATTCTAATTAGATTAAGAAACCTACTTCCATGGTCTTAACTAATATCTTAATTTTGATTAACTTGCCTTATCTATTATTTTCTTATCCAAATAATATCTTTATTTTAATTGACATGATTAGATATGATCTGATGTGAATTAATTTTATTTGTTAATTAAAATATGATTATTTTTTAATGTGATTAGGATATAGAAATATGTGTGTGTAGGATATAGAAATATGTGTATCAGTCCATATTAATTAGTTAAAATATTTAATTAATTATTTAGTCATTGGTAATTAACTTATTTGTCAAAATGGTTTAAGTACTTGAATATTTGATATGCTTGAATTTCCATAACTGAAATTAAATTTGTTTTTGGCATTGGTGCTTAATTATATGTGATGATATATAATTATTATTATTTAATATAAGATTAAAATAATAATAGAGCTTGAATTTAAATTTATGGTTTATGGGCTTAATTGTTAAGCTTATGAGAACTTCATGCACATAAAATTAATAACTAAAACTTATTCAATTTTGTTTGGCTTTGCATATTTAAATATGATTTTTATATGCATGAAGGATTGTTATGGACATCTAAGACCTTGGTTTATGTATGGATGAATGTATATATCTTTTGGGGTTTATTTGATAAATAGGGCCTATATGCTCTGTCTATTTTTATCGTGTAAATTCTATTATATCTCATTTCCCTTGAATGTAACTCAAGATTTTTTTCATAAATTATGTAAATATTATATAATTTTAGAACGTATGTTGATTAGTATTTTTTACTTGGAGATTGATAAATGAGGAGGATATGGAAGAGCTCATCCTACTATTACTATGGTAAAATTTGAAACCTAGGTTTGAGCCTCAAATTTCCATTTGAGGTTCAATGGAAATTAGCTTAGTTCAAATGTCCATTATCATCCTACCTATATCAACATGTTATAAGGGGTATATGTGAAATATTTACATGTGATATAACATATTTGCGTGGAACGTTTCATTCCAATGTATGAGACATCATCGTGCCAATTTATGATCCTAAATAAAAAATTAAACTAATTAAAATCCCTCATGAATTACGCTAAGTATAATGATACTAAGTATGAGCCTTCCATGGACATAGCTTAATAGATTTGTTTTATTAGGAGTAGATAATGAATTTGTTTTATTAGGAGTAGACGTGGCACACTCGTGATAACCAATTAACATGGACATGTTTTGTGCTATGTCCAATGGGTCTTACTTATGCAATTATGTGTGATTTAGATGGTAGACCCTTGATCATATATGAATTGTAGGATGGTTAGGCATAAGTGCATATGATGTCTTTAGCATCAAAAGGTTGTCATTGTGAGCGCCTCGGATTTCATGGCCTTTGCACTCAAATGAGTGGAATCTTACTTGCTACTCTTACATTTTATCGATCATTGGGGGATCAAGAGGATGAAGGGTCATACATTGGTAATAACTCATAGTCATGACATGTGATTTGGATCAACGAGGGATCCTTAAGGTCTCATGTAAGATATAAATCCTTTTTCCAAAGTTGGGGTCAATAGGGGATCAAAGTGGAATAATACATTGGTATCGTCCCTAAGTGAAATGTGGAGTCGCCACCCAACTTTGGTTGGGACAAGAATCTAGGCAAGGACAAATTCTAAGCCAACCTAAGTCATTTAGAATGTTCAATTCATCTTCACCCCATCAAAAATTGGGTTCGAGAGTTGGGTATGACTTGGGGAATAGGTTAGGCACCCCCAAATCGCCTGAATATAGGGATCTGGTCTTCGGCAACCTATAGTTCATTCTTATACTTTGCCTTTATTAATCAATTTCCTAGTTATCCACTTAGACACATCCATCTAAATAAGCCATCAACCATAACAATAAAGTATGCAATGCATGAATGATATGTAAGATGTAAGAAAACAATAAATAATATATACAAGGCAAGGATGAGGGATATATATCCAAATGGTGGGCTTATCATGCAATGAACTTAAATAGATAAAAAGCATGCATTTATTAACTTTCTTAACTTGTATTTATTAACTTTCTTAACTTGTAAAAATAAACACACATTAGTCCATAAAACATAGGTCAATTGGAAAGAAAACAAGTTAGTACATGAAGCAAGTATAAACAAATCAAATGAACTTAAAACACAAGAGATGGAAACAACACATACTATCGTCTCTCCCATGCAAAAGGTACCTAGATATACATCTAAGTCCACAATATCACATTTTCGCATAACTATCCAGGAAGCAAACAAAATAGAAATGCATAAATCATGAATATGAAAAGGAGAACATGCGATTCAGTGCATTTGAAGGATATGAAGTGGTCTTAGGCAAAAACTCATCATAAGAAGGATAATAGGATTGATGAATCCTTATCTTATGTGGCTCTAAAAGAGCATGACATCCATAGACACAACCAACCATGACAAAAAGATTCAAATACCATCCCAAAAAGGGATTGTAAGGCCAAAACATGCATTTAGTAGCACTTAGAAATATATAATAAAAAAATGTAACCAAACATGTCATGACTTTTAAGATCTTAGGAATGGCTAACCCCTCACTTGGTCATTGTAAAAAAGAGATCCAAAACATAAACTTAACACTACACTAAATCACAAATAAAGAAACATAAAGTATTATGCAAAGAAAGGCAGTAAACCATTTGAAAATCATCCCCAAAATTCCATTTTTAATATGAATAGGGATACTTGGATGTTTATCCTCCCTTATCCTATTAATGGGAACATTGGAAAAGCTAAAAAGGGGTTTGAAACAGATGAAATCTAAATGTGAAAAAGCCTTTCTACAAAATTGACTACTAGGCAAACTAGGCTAAACGACCCACTATGAGGGTTGTACAACCCATATACAGAGTTGTACAACCTATAAACAAGGCTGTACAGTCCCTTTTTCCTAGGTTTTGTAAACAAAAGAAGAAAGAAGGGAAGGAAGAAGAAGAAGGGGAAAAGGGAATTCTTAGATGCCTTTGTGTGTTTTTGTTCCCTTAGAGGCTCATAAGTTTAGTAATATTTTCCAAAATGCTTAGGAAATGCACAAAAGTGAAAAGTAAAGACCTAGTTCTACCTTGGAATGAGTTTGAATGAAGTAGGGTTTACATTTCTATGTTGAGAGGTGTTTAAGAGGTGATTTTGGTAGAGTAACCTTAAGGTTTCCAAGTTTTCCTTTAAAATAGGGGGTTTTTATAGAAGGAGAAGAGTGCACCAGAGTTAGAAATGGTTTTAGTTGTACTATGTTTGTATTCAATCACAAAGAAGGAGGTGAATCCTCAGGAATTAGGGTTTGCACACAGGTTGTACAACCAAGAATGGCCTGTACATCCATATGTCAAGGTTGTACAGTCCTATGGTTTAAAGGGGGACCAATTCTAGAATGTTCTCAAGACTAGGGTTTAAGGGAGGGCTGTACAACCCTATGATTGGCTATACATCCCTACTTTATGGCTTGTACAACCCTACTTAATGGGTTGTACAACCCTCTAAGCCTGACAGATAGTTTTGGGCTTGGTCTTGGGTTTGGCTTTGGGCTTTGGTATAAGGCTTGGTTTTAGGTTTCTCTGAGGTTTCCTAAGGCCTTAATTTTATTCCTTTGGTTTTTTCCTTTGCATTTTGGGGAATATATTTAGTGATTTTCATCATCAAGCTTTGCATCCTAAGGCCCAAAAATCAGATGTTCATAACCACCTAATTGATCTGCGAGTCATATAGGATGTGATTAGTATTAAGATCTACCTTGAAGGCTTATTAGACTTTAGGGCAAATTTTGAGTCAAATAAGATTGGTTTGGATCCTAGGTCATTAAGAATTCTATCCACTAGAATTCCCATTTAATAGTGAGGACTATTAATTTAAAGAAAATAATGGGAGAACTAAACTTTAATTAAAGACTTAGACTAAAATTTGGTATAGATAAATATGATACATGAAATTAACTTGTTCAATTTCACATATAGGTTGATAGAATGAGTAAAAGTATATACTTACATGGCATACTTAATGCCAACTGTTTAATTGGACTAAATTTCATGGACTAGTTACATGCCTTGAGAAACGGTCTAAGGCATAAGGATGGGCTTTAAGTTCATAAAATCCCTTTACTTACCATCCTTAAATGGGATGCGAGGTTATAACAAATTTGTGCATCCAATCTATATTTTGATGATGATTTTGTGGTCTCTTCATTGATGTTATAATTAGTAACAAATAAGCTTAAGGTAAACTATCGAGAGATGACATCTCATATCATGATTGTCTACCTACAAAAATTACATGGCAAACATGTTTTAGAAAAGGATAAGAAATATAATGAATGCACATACTTTCAACTTGGCAAAAAAGGTCACACCCTGAAGGAGTGTAATTGTCTTCTAAAAGCAAAAGAACATCCCTTAGGAACTTATTCATGATTGAGGTTAACATTCTACAAAAGGAGAAAAAAGTTAGGTATTAGATATATTGAAAAGGAGTAGAATGTTAGAAAAGGGAGATGTTGACTTATGAGTAGGCAATGGAGCAAAGTTGTTTCCTATGATATAGGCACTTGTAACTTAGCCCTACGTTTTGAATTAATGTTATTATGTTCCTACACTATAAATAAACATCATATCCATATCTTACCTAGCTTTGAATGGATATAAGCTTGTTATTAAAGGAAAATAGTATTCCTTTTTATAACAAAGATGTTTATTATGGGTCTGAAAACTATATGAATGGTTTGTATGTGCTTGACTTATCAACCACACTTCTTAATACAAATATTAAAATGGTAATCTATCCTACTTATGGCATTATAGATTAGGTCATGTTAATAAGACTAGAATCATAAGAATACTCAAGCTAGGATATCTTAATCCTTGTAACTATGAATCATATGGAACTTGTGAGTCATGTCTGTTAGGTAAAAAGACCAAATCGCCATTTTTAGGGAAAAAGGAGTATGTTAGTGAATTATTAGGGCTAATACATACAAATGTATATGGACCAATGTCCATTTATGCAAGGGGAGTATACTTTTATTTCATTATGTTGACATATAACCATTTGAGGTATGGTTATGTTTACTTAATTAAATTTAAGTCTGAAGCTTTTGAAAAGTTTAAAGAGTTTAAACCAAAGATTGAAAATCAAATTGGCAAAAAAGTTAAGATACTTCAATCAGATCAAGTGGAAAAAATTTGAGTCAAGATTTTTGAGATTATCTTAAAGAAAGTGGAATACTTTTATAATGGACACCTGTCAAAACACCATAATACAAAGGTGTGTCTCATAGGAGAAAGCAAATGCTATTAGATATTGTACGATCTATGATGGGTAATGCCACACTTCTATCTTTTTTTTGGGTTTATGCCTTTGAACCTGCTGCATACCTTCTAAACAGGGTTCCTTTTGAATTTATGGACAAAACTCCATATGAAATATGGATAGGAAGAAAACCTATTTTGTCACACATAATTATTTGGGGGATATGATGCTTATGTGAAGTGTTTGACATGTGATGAGCTTAGGCGTAAGTCAGATAAATGTAAATTTATGGGATATCTAAACAAATGTATGGATACTATTTCTATAATCCCATTGAGCAAAAAATGTTTATCTTAAAACCTGCTATAGCTTTATGAAGAATTTGGATGAACTATGTGTTTAAAAAAAGGTTAATGGGAATAAGGTTGCTTTCTTGGTATTGTATGTTCGTGACATACTCATCATAGGAAACAATATTTTATTTCTTTAAGAAATGAAGATATGACTATCCAAGAACTATTTCACGAAAGATTTAGAGCAAGAAACCTACATTTTGGGTGTTAAGATCTATAGAGACAGATATAAGAAGTTGCTAGGCCTATCTCAGACTGCATACATAAATAAAGTGTTAGAAAGTTTTAACATGGAAAATTAAAAAAAAGGTTTAAGTTTCACATGTAGTCCATCTCTCTATGGAAATGTGTCATAAGACACAAATTGAAACGCACAAGATGGATGAGATACAATATGCATCTGCCATGGAATCCACTATGTATGTGATGCTATATACTAAACTTGATGTATCTTATAGTTTAAGCATATCCAGTAGATACTAATCAAAACTGGGTTGGGAACTCTGGGTTGAGGTAAAGAGAATCCTAAAGCGTTAGTCGTATGCCCTAAACTAATTTTGTAATGGATATTTTATTAATTTCATGGTTGCATTTTTATTATCTCTATTATATTGTGTTTATAGCTAAATGATAAATTCCATGAATATTAATTTTACTTAAAGTCATCAAATATATGACTTGATAGTAAAACCCTTAAGTCTAAGGAATTCTATTTTAAATTGTCTCTAGTCAACCATTGTTGTTGGGTTAATAACAAATGAAGACTAGTATGTAGTTTGATTGATGACTATGTTTTACTGGTCGTGTATATGGGATATTAAGTCAAACATATAGATGCATATTTGAGAAACATTATATTGGGTTGACTCGCTAGGAGAACACTATATGGATAAATTATCATAAGTGATTCTCATGAAATAGTATTAACTTAATCCTTTGACTTAAAAATCACCATGGATTCCATTATGATGAACTTTATATTTTGATTCAGTCCCACATTGTCTTTAATAGAATGATCATACAAATTAATATTGTACATGAAGTAAATCATATAGAAGAATATGAGTAATTGAGAATAAATTTGTTCCACATGTATTTGTGTGAAATATATCTCTAGGCCGCTCGATAAGTTAGAATGAAGAGATTGCATAATCATGCAAAAATGAATTGATAAAAGTTATTAATGTTATTTTACATAAGTATACTTAGAGATTGAGAAATAATTGAACTATATAAGGATGACATGATTCATGTTTTATGTTCAATTGAGATATAATATGACAACAAGATTATAATATTATTGTAAAATAGTTTAGGTTGGTTTATTGACCTTCATATAATTTGATTTGTCATAATGTCTAGCCATATGTCATTTATAACTTATGGCCCAGAATAGGTTTTAAGCCCTACTAATATTATGCAAACCTATAGGGTCAAACACTTAAAACAGACCCAAAAGCAAAATTGTGTTTACTTCACTCTCTATTTATAATTAAGATAATTAAAGATATTATCTAAATTATTTAGATATTTATTTTATTTTTAAAGTTAAAACAAAATAAAATTTTATCTTATCTGTATTTTTTAAGATACATAGTTGGTATAAATATCTTAATGGTTAAGATATATATACACATTTTTAGGATTTTTCAAAATAGTAAGTGTGTATTCACATTACCTTCAAAAAACATAAAACATAGAGTCACATTAAACCCTAGTGCTAGGATATTATTTGATTTGGAGATAGCCTGTTTGTGTGGATACCGATAGAGGACGTTCACGATTTGTAACATCTAGATTTGACTTCAAGATCGAGGTAAGGTGTTACCAACATAAACTCTCTCCTTACCTTCCAATAGATTTGAGACTCTTATTTGAATTGGTAGGTTTTTCACATCCTTCTTATTGATTTAATCAAACTGCATGGATCCTTGGTGGATTTTGTATGTTAAAAAATATTATTGTTTCACTGTGTTTGTTTTACAAAACCTAACACTGAAATAAATTATGGCAATCTAAGATGAGATGGTGTGAAAATCCTCATATAATGGGTAGAACTCTACATCCCTAAAGTAGAAAGAATGACTAGATGGATCCTAAAATCATAGGTTGCACACAAGAAACCAGGGTCAAACCTAATAGAAGACAAATAATAAAAGGTCAAAACCCCAACCAAAGCAAGGGAAGACTAATCTAGAGCATGAAGGTATCTAAAAAAATCTTTAGCTATGGTTTAAGGGCTAAAACATAAGGATTTTACACATAAAAATCAAGAAAGGAGAAGATAATGGCTTCATGGGTGATAGTTTTGTGAACAGTACAATTATCTATAGAGACTCATTAATTATTTCTATAGACAAGTTACATGTTTGTATGAACAACTTAATGGTCTATATAGACCACTAATTACAAAAACAATAAATGGTAAGCCTATCAATTCTCTCTTAGGCGAAACAATATAGCAATAAAAAGGGTAATGTTCATTGCATATAAGGGAACATGAATGTATACATGGACATTGAGAATTTAATAAATAAAGAAATAGCCATACACAAGACATCAAGTAGGATATATATATATATATATATATATATATATATATATATATATATGGAAAATAAAAAAGTAATCAATGACAAAAACATATAATGTTGTACAAAATTATCCTACTTTAAGCAAAGGATCCTACACTAGTATGTAGCAAGAGGCATGCCTAGTCCTCAACCTCCTCCTCATCATTTGCCTCATCCTTCTTACCTTTGCTTGCTCCTTTTGCTATGGTTGCACTCAAGCTATGTTTACCCAAACTTCTGATCCCTCTAAGCAACCTCCTCTTAGAACACTAAAAGGAAAAAACACATCTAGGTGGTTATATTGCAAGCATATTCATGAAACACATAAATCATGCATACATCAACTAACTTTTACTTGCAACTCTCTAGAATCTTGCATATACGTCCTCTTTAATGCTACCATGAAGTCCACTAGGTGCTAGGCCTAAACTTGAGGAATCTGTATAAAGAAAAATACCAACTTAGCAAGCAGGAAATAATGGCATAAATCACGTAAAGGATAGAGGCTAGGACAATTTCATGAGTGGTATTCTCCATCTCAAAGGTATAATAGGATGGAGTCGGTTCTAACATAATAGTGCACTAGTCACATTAGAGTGATATGACTCCACCATGCTATCAAGAAAAGGATCTAAGTTGTCTATGATTATCGACTTTAGCTCAATAACCTCTAACATGTGAGCCCTCTTATGGCTCCTCCCATTAGTGGCGACTATGATGGTACCCTCTCAATATGAGCCCTCATGTCGCTAGCTCTATAACACAACATCATTTCTTAGGTCATATCATAATGAGGGAATGGCAAGTGGTGCATAATAGGCATTGAAATGACACCCAAGAGTGACTCTATTATCCACTTTAAGTTCCCCACCATGCTAGCCACAACTCCTCAGGCTTACTTGCTAGGGCTTCCTCCATCAACTAGCCTTGCAGCTTTGTTCTCCAAAATATATATGTATGAGGGTTTTACAACAAAGGACATGCATTCATCCCTTCTCCCTATAGAAGGACATGTTCACTAAGATACCACTTATGGATGAAATGACCTATTAGGAAGCAATGCTCATAAGAACGCCCCTCAATAACCACTAACTCCTTGCTCTAAGTGTTAAGGGGCCATGCCAGTTGAGATGAAGTTGAAAATACAAGAATAAAAGTAAAATCATCATAAGTGTCAAGAAAGCCCATTTGTCATGAAAAAGTTAACTCTGTACTTATATATGCAGGAATATATACTTGATTCCATTATAGGTCATCCAGGGCAAATATGATGATTGGCAACTGTCTTCTCCATATGATGAGTCCCTCTACACCTCTTAAACTTAGAATAACATAATTCTATATTAAGTAGTGGTTGACCTCCTTCAATCACAACTCTATAGCTTGAAATTGTCCAAAGAGAAACAGACAGGCCCGGTTATATGCACATAACCAAAGAAAAATGAAAGATAATAAGTTTATGAATTGATACCTCAAGGACTCGCCAGTTGCCATTCATATATGAGAATTAACACTTATCTAAGAATTAGTAGAGGTGGGCCACTATAATCAAGCCCTAATCAAATTAACTAGTAAGGTTAAAAACCTCTAGCATAGGGCTTAAAAATATCTCCACTGTATCTCAAGAAGTAGAAAGTAGCATCATGAATTGTATAGGAGGAGGCACCACATAACATGATCTACTACATCAGTAAGCGAGTTGTTGGCGACCAGGAAAACCATGGATAGAATGTTCAAGTGGAAAAAAAGGCATTCTTCTTAATTAACCCTAAAAAGCTCTTAATTTACTGTTGCTGCAAAGGCTTGACATAAACCTAAATATCGTTATGAAGGGATACATAGAATACTATATCCATATAACACAGGTAAAGTTGGCAAGCATAAGCATCATAACCCCTATATATGACAAATGGATGCAATGCATCATGTCCATCTAGCACTGTACCAAACAATGCATGGCAGAGCTATCACTCCTTGGCACGTGAGTCAGGAGCAAAGTAAGGAAGGGAAGCAACCTTATTAATGTGATACACTCATACACACACACTCATGTAGCCTTTGGAATTAGTAGTTATAGAGGGCCATGGACCCTACTAGCCTTTATGAAATCTGTGACATCCTAAAAAGTTATAAATTATAATGTTACAAAAAATAAATAAGGAAAATAATGAAATAAGAAATAAGAAGATAATAGAATAAACACAATAATACAACCACCAACATATAAGAATCATAGTATTTTTATATAAAATAAGCAAAAGAATTGTCTTTTTGACATAAGAATGAATCTTAAAATATGACATAATAATTGTCAAAGCCCAAAGCAAATCAATCAACATTTAGCATAAAAACAATAGGTAGGTGTCTTAAGATTCAATGCTTGAAAAGTAAAATACATTACATGTAAGAGTTAATAGCAAAAAGTAAAGAAAAAAAAAATGGAAAGGATGAGAAGCCTACATCACCAAACACAACATTAGAAAGATGCAAAGGTGGGTTGTATACGATGGGGAACTTTAGACTCAGCTCCAAACTTTTCAAAAAGATATTTGGATGGACAAACTTAGATTGAGAAGCTATATCTAAACCATGATTGATGATCAAGGCTACTAAGATGTCAATAGGGGAATAATCCACAACAAAGGCAATGCTAGCGACATCAGGAGTGATAGAATAGTGACAAACACTGTGCTCCATCCTGAAATTGTCAAATATGGCTTAAGAAGTCTAAAAGGGAGTTTGAGAGAAAGATAAAAGAAAAAGTAAGAATTTTAGAAAATGAGGCTAATAAGACAAAAATAGTTGGCTAAGGTTATATATATCCCAGGGTTGTGTATATAAATAACTCCTTTATTTACACAAATAATTAAAGACCCTCTCCCTATTTTTAGACATTATCTGCATAGGCTATTCATGTTTTTTATATTAATTATTTATATAAATGACATGTTATATGTATAGACATCCTTTGACATACAAAAAAAAAAAAAAGGGAAAAAAACAAAGAAAAGAAAAAGAAAAAGAAAATGAGAAGAAAAAGGATTAAAAAACGAAAGAAAGAAAAGGAAAAAAAAGAGAAAAAAAGAAAAAGTTAATGAAAAGAACAAAATTAAAAATAAGAGAAAAAAAGATGAATAAAAGAAAGAAAGAAAGAGAAAGGAAACGAAAAAAAGAAAATGAAGAAGGAATATATATATATATATATATATATATATATATGATAAATGCAACAAATTTTCTAAATAGCCAAGAAGTAAAAAGTAAGAAATTCCTAAAAGTAAATAAGAGACTTATCAAAGAAAAGAAAGAGAAGAGTAGGAAGAAAGCAATTCCCTTAAAGATACAGATAGGTGAAAATTTAGGAGTCTTTAGCCGATAAAGAGGCATCAAGCCTATGAAGCATAACACCTTCATATCTTTTAGTATCCTTAAAATGTTTGAATAACTTATTCATTCTAGTTATAATATTATCATTTTCCAAACCTATGCAATGTGAAAATACTAAAACCTAGAGAATCAAAAGAGATGTCAAAGGGCAAAATCTAAGAGAATCCATAAAGATGTAAGGAGAGCAAAATCAAAGAATCAAAGAGATGTTAAAAGGAAAAACCAAAAGAATATAGATAGATGCCAAAGGGCAAAACTAAGTGAATCTAGAGAGATGCCAAGGGAAAAACTAGGGGAATTTAAAGAGATGTTAAAGGGAAAAACTAAGAAAAATAAGTTAGATTCATGATAATAGAGTTGAAGAGAAGAATGGTATCTTAGTGCCTGCTAAAAAACTGCTAAGGAGATTATTCATCCTAGCACCTAATGAAAGCTATCAAGAGGCAAGTATAATCTTGGTACTTATTGAGAGCTACCAATAGTCCATCTTAGTATTTACTAATGAGCTGCTAAGGAGATGACCCATCCTAGTACATGTTTAAAGCTACTAGAAGGCAAGTGAAATTTGGTACCTACCAAGATTCCATCTTTGTGCTTATTGAAAAGCTATTATGATCCATCCTAGTACCTGTCGAAAGCTACTAAGGGGTAAGTACAATCTTGGTACCTACTAAAATCTACCAAGAGTCAATCTCAATACCTACTAAAGAGCTACTAATTGATTGATCTATCTTAATGCATATTGAGAGCTATTAGGAGACAAGTGTAATCTTAGTACTTATTGAGAGATGCCTGTTGGACTAAGTTGGTCAAATATAAGTCATAAGCCTCTTTTGATCTTGACAATGGAGATTGATTAGTTCTAATGTTTTGTTAAGTGTTGTTTTCCAATATATAAGTCATTTTCTCATTAGAAGTGGAATGGAAGTTAAAATCTCTATCTTTAAGAAGAATATCCAAATTCGCTATCAGTATTGCCTAAATCGTGATCGCGACCTTACTATAAAGATGGATGGAGCTAGGCTAGAAGAATTCAAGGTCAAATTCATAGTCGCGATTCAGTAGAAGGAAACTTGCTTGATTCATAGAGGAATTCACAGTGACATTCGCGTCTTATATTGCGACCGCGAATTTCATAGTAACAAAGAAGGGAACCAAGTCTGCACCATAACACGCCAAGTGTCTAAGATTGGAATATCAAAAATTATAAGGGTGAATCATATGTCACAATTGCGACTTAAGAAAGTGTTGTCTCCTCACCAAATAAAGGAATTTGTGGTCTCAGTCGTGCCCAAGAGGAAGCTAAATCTTGATTGCAACTGTTAAGTAGTTGATTGAACATAATAGCTATATTTCTTGGACAACCAATGGGTGAATGACATGTGGACTAGCCATTAGACATAGAATGAGGTTCTCTACCTTGATTTCTGGGTAAAAAATCACAATCGTGAAAGTCCAGTAACGATTGCGACTTTCACCTGACAAGCATTTAATACAAAATCTACCTAGCACAACTTGGAGATTTTGAGTAATATCTCTTTGGTGGATGTTGACTATAAATGCTTCATCAAACAGATGTAAATGCAAGAGAATTCCATTTATTATAACTAAACTCTTACAATTTTGCTACTCATTCTTCTTACTCTTCTTTATGTGTTATTGATTGTTTGGTGTTAGTATTAAATACCCTTGTAAGTAGGTTAAGAGTTAGCCTAGATTCTAAAACTCTTGTAAGAGGTTGAAGTGTGAGCCTATCCAAAACACTTGTCATAGGTTGTGTGTGAGCCTAAAAATACTAATTATAAGTGTTGAGTGTGAGCCATAAAACACAAATTGTATAAGTTAGGTGCGAGCTTGAAAACACCAACTTAGTTGAGTGGAATACACAATTGTAAAGAATTGGGGAGTGGACGTCAGGTTTGTTAACACCTGAACAACTATAAACATCTTGTGTTTATTTTCTCTTTTTCTTCTTAACTTATTAAACACTCAAACCACTATAAACATCTTATTCAACACCCTGACCTTCTCTTAAATTTTTAATCTTTCACCAATTCAACTCTCATTCTTGGTGCAGGAGGTGAACAAGTGGTGTCAGAGTCAAGTTTCACTCTAAAGTATAATTACGTGAGTAAAGATTATAGCATAAAAAGGAACCCACACTCACCTCAAGCGATATTTTGATAGAGCATACTATACTCATTAAAAGTGTAGGATGAAAATCAATTTGGATAGTGATGTGGTAAACCTCTGGCACATTATTTCAAAGGAGTAGAAGCTACCTACTAAGGCAGTAGCACAACCTTCTGGACCACCGACTTTATATATGATGAAAGGAATCACGAAAGGAGAAAAAGATTGGTACAAGGCAAACGCCTCTAAGATAATCCTTCCAAACAAAATTCCTTTCACATTCCTCCTTGAGTCACTAGGCATCAAAGATGAGATCCATACATTTCTCTCAAACCTGGGATGGAATGTGTTCATTTTTTGTGATGAGCCCAGATACGAGGAAATTGTGTAGGAGTTTATGTGTACTATGACTTTGAGTCGGAGAATAAAATCTCGTGCCAGCCAATATAGATTAGTATTTCGAGCCTTTGAGGACCCTTTTTTCATTAGCTTCGAACAAATTTCAAACCTTTTTAGCCTTTAAGTCAGAGATGACATTCTGTTCATCATCTTTGCCCTTGACATTATCTATTCGACATTTTAGTATGAAATTTCTATCGAGACCAAACATGACCCAAGATCTCCATAGCCAAATACTTTGTACCTTACATTTTTGGCTACTTCATCGTATCATCACCTTCTCTATTAATGCAAGAGGGGATAGTAACGAGAAAATGTCCCAAAAGGATCTTGCTTTTCTTTTTTATCTTACTCAAGAATAA
The DNA here is from genome assembly GCA_949677035.1 of Omphalea diandra. Lineage (NCBI taxonomy): Eukaryota > Viridiplantae > Streptophyta > Magnoliopsida > Malpighiales > Euphorbiaceae > Omphalea > Omphalea diandra. The sequence goes on along the minus strand of CATIWR010136002.1, from coordinate 3,031 downwards.
GCCTATACATAGTGGTTGCTATCTTATGGATTAATTGATCCATATGACTACAAACCCCAAGAGTTAGTTTCTTCTTCTCTTCCATGTCACTACCATCTACCCATACGTTGGTGCTCTTAATAAGAAAAATAAAAAAATTCCTCACTAAGATGTTTTTCCCTTCATAAAATTTTCTAGACCTACCCTACCTCATCAATGCTAAAGCCATTCATCCTAATTCTTATACATACACATTAGGTGCTTTTGAAGCAAAAAAACTAGAGGCCTCTCAAGCCTTCAAAAGAAAAAGGCTAGTCATTTAAGAGGGAGGACAACTTGTTCCACCTCCCCAACCTAAACCTAAAGCTAAAATCACTATTGCCTCCATCAACAAAAAGCTTGATAAGATGATAAGGATGATCAAGACACAGTTTCTCCTTTTCTATCACCTATACAATGATCTGGTGGACCTTTAGGAGAAAGTAGGTACTATTCCCTACCATCTTTCAAATTTTAAAGATTGAGAGGACACACTTAAAGAGGAGGATAACTAAGAGGTTGATGAGGGTGATGAAGCTGAAAGTGCAAAAGCGAATGAAGACATTGATGATTCTGGAGATGATGACAATTCTCCAATCTTTTGGATTGTCTTTAGAATTTTTTTTTATTTCTTTTCAGTTCTTGATGAAAAGACTTGTGATCTCATAGTTCATTATATAAATAAAAGTGTTTATTTTGCAATTCAGTGTTTCATATTTATGTGATTGCAACACTTCCTTTACTCTTCATAAATTTTCCCTCTTTTTGATCTTGCCAAATGGGGAGAGAATAACATTGGAAGATAATGAGCAATGTGTATAAGAAAGACATAAGTTGAGGGAGAGCAATAGCTATAGGAACTTTACTTTTTCAAACTTAGAATTCTTTGATTATTTGATCATTGACCATCCAAACTTCACAACTCATGCATTTAACTTTCTTTAAGATCAATCTAAGTTGTCAAAATAAAAAAGGAGGAGATTGTTAGACTAGGTTGGTCAAACCTAAGCCTCTTTTGATCTTGACAATGAAGATTAATTAGTTCCAATGTTTTGTTAAATGTTGTTTAGCAATATATAAGTTATTTTCTTATTATAAGTGGGATGAAAGTCAAAATCTTCATCTTTGAGAAGAACATCCAAATTCACAGTCAATATTCCTTAAATCGTGACCACGACCTTACTATAAGGATGAATGGAGTTAGGCCAGAAGAATTCACAGTCGAATTCGCAATCGCGATTCAACCAAAGGAAGCTTGATTGATTCATAAAGGAATTCATGATGTCATTCGTATCCAATATAGAGATTATGAATTTCATAGTAATAAAGAAGGGAACTAAGTCTGCACCACAGCATGCCAAGTGTCTAAGGCAATTATTGGAATTTCAAAAATCATAGGGGCGAATCATATGTCGTGACTATGACTCAAGAAAGTATTGTCTCCTCACCAATAGAGGAATTCATGGTCTTAGTCACGCCCAAGAGGAAGTTAAATCGCGACCGTAACTTTTAAGTAGTTAGTTGATCACAACAACTATATTTCTAGAACAACCAATGGGTGAAGGACATATGGACTAATTGTTAGACACAAAATGAGGTTCTCTGCCGTGATTTCTTGCTCCTCAGTGTAAATTGGAAAATCGAGAATGTAAAAGTCCAGTAACGATCGCGACTTGCACCTGACAAACATTTAATGTAAAATTTATCTAGCACAACTTAGAGATTTTGGGATAGTTTTTTAGTAACGTCTCTTTGGTGGATGTTGGCTATAAATACTCTACCAAACATATGTAAATGCAAGAGAATTCCATTCATCACAGCCAAACTCTTACAATTCTGCTACTCATTAGCCAAACTCTTACAATTTTGCTACTCATTCTTCTTACTCTTCTTTATGTGTTATTGATGTTTGGTGTTAGCATTAAACACCCTTGTAAGTAGGTTGAGAGTTAGCATAGATTTTAAAACTTTTGTAAGAGATTAAAGTGTGAGCCTATCCAAAACACTTATCAGAGATTGCGTGTGAGCCTAAAAACACTAATTGCAAGGGTTGTGTGTGAGCCATAAAAACAAATTGTAGAAGTTAGGTGTGAGCTTGAAAACACCAATTTAGTTGAATAGAATACATAATTGTGAAGAATGAGGGAGTGGACGTACGATTTGTTAACACCAAAATCACTATAAACATCTTGTGTTTATTTTCTCTTCTCCTTCTTAACTCCCTAAACATCTTAATCTTCTCTTAAATTTTTAATCTTCCACCAATTTAACCCCCTTTCTTAGTGCACTAGGCCAACAATACCAATAATATGCCTTAATACTTATTGAGAGCCTTTAAAGATATGATCCATCCTAGAACATGCTAAAAGTTGCTAAAAGATGAATGCAATCTTGGTACTTGCTAAGAGCTACCGAGAGCCTGCCTCAATACTTGCTAAGAGCTACTAAGGGAATCATATCCTTGGGTATCTTTTTCTTTTTCAGTATTCGCATTTGTGTTTAATGCTTTGATGTGCCTTATGTAATGGTCACCTAATCAACATGTCATTTACCGTGCCCTATAAAGTAGGGGTAAATTGTGAGCCTTAGATTTTTGGATTATTCGGATGTGACCTTAATGATGAGAATCATGTTAACTTCATCCTTAAAAAGGATAAGATAACAATGCCTAAAAGAGAGTAATGCTTGGACAAACCTTGAACTAAACCTACCCTACAGTACTTTAACCTAAAACCACCAATTTTGAGTTTTTATAGGCATTTATATAGATAAATACATGATTATACAACCAACCTTTAGAATGCCAAACAACATGAAGCTTTCAAAATAGTGATCTAGTTTCCCCTTTTAGCTGAATAACCAAGTGGTTAGTTGTATCAACAACTATATGGCTATAGAGAAAACTTTTAAATCCTAAATTTTAAAAATATTTTGTGATCATATCACTTTGGAGAGTGTGAGAGAGAGAAAGAGATATATATATATATATATATATATATATATATATATATAT
>CATIWR010135997.1:0-19237 GCA_949677035.1 Omphalea diandra | reverse complement strand
TGCTCCTTATACTCTTAATTAAGCTCTATAACACCGTTATTTATGATGCTATAACATGCACACAACATAAGACAATTGACCATGCAACTATACAAACATTACATTTTTTTTTTCAAGTGTCCCAATTACAACAGTGCAAGTGTCATTGTCGTGTGTTCTCCAAATTCACATGCCTAATGCTTATTTATCAAATGCATATATTTAAATATTATGCAATTTAAAATGTATATGATTTGAGTTGAGGATGTTACAAAGACAAGAATCCAAGCAAGGCAAAATTTAAATCTAGTCAATTAAAAGGCTCGTTTCATTTTAACCCCATCAAAGATTGGGTTTAAAAATTGGGAACAACTTAGGAAGAGGTTAGGCACCCCCAAATCACCTGAATATTGGGATTCGACCTTCAGACATCATTGGTTTACTTTTGACATCTTAGCCAAGTTATCAATTAGTCCAATTAATGATCCTAAACATACCTTTGGAGCCATCAAATCAAACAAACAAATTCTTCAATCCAAAGGGGAAGGGTCATGCATCATGGCAAAAAAGGTGATTTGCATATCAATATCCACATATCCATCACATGTCATGCATACTCATCTCAAGAGAATGGAGGCATGTGACATGGCATAAGACAAACATGCATTTTTGTTCATCACACATCATGCATAATTGTCTCAAAGGGAATGGGGATCATGTGACATGGCATAGGGTTTTATCATGCATAATATCTATCACACATCATCGATGCTCATATGGGATGATTATCAAGACCAAATTCATGGTCTAGTTCAAACGAACACCTACACTCAAAAAGAACACAAAGTTAGTAATTTCATTAAAGTGTAAATGATGAAAAACCAAAACAAACAAACCCATACCATGACCAACACCTTACCACATCTCCAAAGTTAGGGTACTTAAGCATGCATCTAAGTCAAAAATAAGGCATCCCAATGTCACATAAAAAATACAACAGTGTCAAACCAATACTAAGATATGAGTAATGAAATATAAAGAAGTGTGAATATGAAATGCAAACACTTTAGAGGATTTCTAATGGCTTAAGGTAAAAATCATCACCAAAGAGAGATCCTAAGGTTAATGAACCTCTCTATTTGAAGCTCTTAAAGAGTATGGCATCCATGTGTACTACTGACCATCAATAAGGTTAGCATACAACTCATGAGACAGGGATTAAAGGCCAAGGCAAGGCCCTAACATTCTTGAAAATCAACATGACTATAATGAGACTCCTAAGGTCCTAGGAACCCTAAGTTCCTTACCTGACTAGTATCAAATCAAGCCCAAATAGAAACTTAAAACATCACTTGATCAAGTTTTGAAAGAACATAGAGTATCAACACTAAATGAAACGTTAAAATCATTTAAAACTTATTTAAGATCTCATTTTTTAAATGAATAGAGGTTTTAGGCAATTGGAGCTCATCCTATTCTATAATGGAACCATAAAATCTTATAAGAAAACAACTTTGAAATAGAGGAATCCATATGAAAAGAGAAAGGTGTTGGCCCTAGGCACCAAGAAGGGGAGGGTTGAATTGGTGTATAAAAATTAAAACAAGAAGGTAAGAAAGAAAATGAGTAGAATGGAGACAAAAGATTTATAGTGGTTCGGGTATAATCGACCCTACGTCCACTCCCCAATTCTCAGCAATTGGGTGTTTCATTATCTTCCAATGATATTTCTAAGCTCACACCAAACTTTTACACTTGTATTTTGAAGGCTCACACAATAACCTTTACACTTGTGTTTTTAAGGGTCACATAACAACCTCTTTCAGTGTTTTTATAGGCTCACACTATAACCTTTACAAATGGTGTTTATGCTCACACTCAACAATCACCTAAAGAAGAGAAAAGATTGAGTTGCAAAATTGCAAGAGTTTGGGTTACAAATTAATGAATTCTCTTGCATTTACATCTATTTGGTAAGATATTTATAGCTCTACCCATCAAAAAGATGTTGTAATAAAACAAGTAGCAAATCTCTAAAGCATGCTAGATAGATTTTTACATCTTGTCAAGCTTAATTCGCGATCGCTACTACTCTTTCAAGGTCGCGATTTTCTAATTTCCATACGTAAGCTAAAAATTACGATGAAAATCCTCATTTGTGTCTAACGGCTAGTCCACGTGGCGGATCATCGTTGGTCCACCAGGAAAATATAGTCGTTGTATTCTAACTTGCCACAAAAGTCGCGGTTGTGATTTGCCTTGTACATGTCGTGATTAAGGACACTAATTCATCTGTCAAAATGTTCATCTTCTTCTTCAGGATTAGCAGTAGCTACCCACAAGTTGCCATTGTGATTTTTATCTTTCAATGGTCACCTAGGACACATGTTAAACTGTGGTTGTAAACTTGATTTCATCTTCAATTACTTTGAAATTCGCGATCACGACTGAGGCGTGACACATACCGCAAATTTGTCTATGACTTTGGCACTCCCATCTTTGTATCAGTCACAGTAGAGAAGCGGCCCACAAATTCATCTGTCTAATTTGTCAACATGCCTTAGTCTAGTTTGCAGTCGCGATTTATGAAGTTGTGGTCGCGAATTAGGAGTCACTTTGCTTTCTTTAGAGATTTAGAGCTTCATCCAACTTAAAATTTAAAGACTATCTAAACACTGCAAAACAACACTTAATTGAAACATTAGAATTGATTAATCTCCTTTGTTAAGATCAAAAGTGTTTTAAGACTTAGGATTAACCATCCTAGTCCAACAATCTCCCCCTTTTTTATTTTGACAACTTAGATTGATCCAAAGAAAAATAATGCAGAAATATTAAATTGGAGTAAAGGTAAAATTTCAACGAATAATACTTAAGGTAAAAAATTCTTAAGTAAGACATTTAATCATAAAAAACTTAAGTATAAAGGTATGAAGCTCCCTCTTAACCTATGCTATAATTTTCAAGTTATTATTTTCTTTCCCTTAAACTTAAGTTCTTACTATCTCTCCCTTTTTGGCAAGATCAAAAAGAGGGTGTAAGAGGGAAATGAAAACAAGCATAAGTATACAAAAGGAGCAAAATAAGAATGCAAAATATAAAGATAAAATTCATTAATCACATAAGACAATGAATTGTAAAGAAACAACTTTTATATTTATAACTATGGGATCACAAAAGTTTGAAACATAAACAAAAACAAGAAAAATATAAAGGATCCCAAATCTAGAGAGTAGCAAAATCATCATCATCTCCAGAAGATACTTCCTCTTGCTCATATGTGGCTCCTTTCGCTTCATCCCCATCCTCAACTTTGTCTTCATTGTCATCTCCATCTTAGGTATCTTCGAATTTGGTGTAGTTCGGAAAATGACAAGGAGGAACCCCTAACTTCTTTTGAAGATCCACTATATCACTATGAAGATGTGAGAGAAATAGGAATCTTTGTTTCATCATTCTCATCATCTTATCGAATTTTCGATCAATGGTAGCAAGAGATAACTTGGTCTTGGGTTTTGGTTGAGGAGGAGGAACTTGAATTATGCCTTCTTCAATATAAAGCCTTTTTCTTTTTAAAGCTTATGAAGTTTTCATCTTTTTTGCTCCTACTGCACTAAGGGTATACGCATAGGTGTTCAGATGAATAGCTTTGGCGTTTATAAGGTATGTGAGATCTAGGAAGTTTTGTGATGGTAGAAGTTTCTTGATGAGGAATTTTTCTTTTTCCTCATTAAGGGCTCCAACAAAATGGTATATGGCAGTGAAGTGTGAAGGCATCAAAAATTGGCTCTTGGGTTTGGTACTCATGTGAATCAATTAATCCACAAGGTACCAGCCAATTTGGATTGGTTTATTTTTGACAAGGCAAAAAAGAAATGTCAAGTCTTTTTGGGACACTTTCTTATTACCATCACCTCTTGCATTTATGAAAAATGTGATGATACGATGGAGTATCCAAAGGGGTAGGGGTTTGATGTGTTTAGATAAAGAAGAGCAGGGGTCGTGTTTGGTTTCTATGGAGATTTTCGACCAAAACTCGAAATAGATAACATCAAGTGTGGAGATTATAAAGGGGATATTTTCTCCAACTTGTAAATTAAAGAGAGAAGATAATTGGTCGAAAGTAATGTAAAAAGGGCCGCCAAATGCCCGAAACACTAACCCGTATTGCCCTACTTATGAATCAGCTTTTCGGCTCAATTGGGTGGTGCACATAAACTCTCACACAACCTCTTCATAATCGAATTTATCTCGAAAGATGAACTCGTTCCAGCCCAAATTAGAGAGAAAAACTTGTATTTTTGCGTTGATACCCAAGGTTTCCGGCAAAAAAGTTGAGGGTATCTTGTTTAGGAGAATGATCTTAGAGGAGTTAGCTTTAAACCTATCTTTTTCTTCCTTAGTAACTCCCTTCATGAGATGGAGGGTAGAGAGTGCAGAAGGCTGAGCTAGTGCCTTGCCTTTGTCTGCTTTAGAGAACTTCTTTAGAGTTATAGCAATAGACGAAGAGAGTTTGGGAGAATTTTAGAGAGATTTGAGAAAGTGAGGATGTTTGGAACAGTAGTGAGAATGTCACTGTTGAAGAGGGTATTTATAGCCTTTGAAGGGGTGTAAAAATGACTATAAACGGTTAGAAATGAATTAATGAAGAGTTGGCAACGGTTGGCAGTCAAATCACTTAAATGTCTAGGCAGTTACTCTAATTTGCGTCCATAAATCCATGAGTCGTGATTGTAAATTCCAGAAAATGTGAGTAACGGACAAATTGTCCTCGGGAATACGCACCTTAATGGTCAAAAATTTGAAAATTTTACCAAAATTCCTGATGGAGAGAAAATGTCATGGCTGTAAATTGATGTTTGACAGCTGGGTGAAATTGACTTATAATTCGCGAACGTGAAGCAAGGATAGCAACGGCAAATTATGAGTCAACAATGAGAAATATTTTAATTTTGAAAAAATTGTGATCCATTTTTACTGTATCAAACACAAATATCACAAATCAACAAATATAAATACGCATAGCAATATCACACACAAGATCAAAAATTTTCAACTTAGGGAACTTCCATCAAGCATTCCCAATTCTCTTTTAATGAAGTTCATCATTTCTTCATTTAGAGGTTTAGTGAAAATATCTGTAAGTTGATGATTTATATTAATAAATTCTAACACAACATTACCCTTTTGCATATGATCTCTAAGAAAATGATGTCTAATATCTATGTGTTTGCCCCTAGAATGTTGGATGGGATTCTTAGAGAGATTAATAGCACTTGTGTTATCACATTTAATAGGAATGTGATCAATCACTTTGCCAAAATCCTTTAATTGTTGTTTCATCCAAAGGACTTGGGTGCAATAATAACACACAACCATATACTCAGCTTCCGTGATGGATAAGGCAACCGACACTTGCTTTTTACTGAACCAAGTAACTTGGCATTCACCTATAAATTGGTAAGTTCTGAAAGTGCTTTTTCTATCTAATAAGCTACCTGCATAATTCGCATCTGAATATACTATGAGACTAAAGGAAGAATCCCTAGGATACCATAACACTAAGTGAATTGTGTCATGCAAATATTTAAAAATCCTTTTAACAACATTCAAGTGAGACTCTCTAGGAGAGGATTGGAACCTAGCACACATAGAAACACTAAACATGATATCTGGCCTAGAAGCAGTAAGATAAAGTAGAGATTCGATCATACATTGATATCTCTTTTCATCTACCATATTGCCTTATTTGTCCTTATCTAGCTTGATGGTACCACTCATTAGAGTTTTAGCTACCTTGCAACCATCCATGCAAATTTCTTGAGTGTCTCCCTTGTGTATTTAGCTTCGTTAATGAAGATCCCTTCCTTGGAATGCTTGATTTGTAGACCGAGAAAGAACTTAAGCTCTCCCATCATGATCATTTCAAATTGCCTAGTCATACACTTAGCAAAATCCTCACACAAAGATCATTAGTAGCACTACAAATGACATCATCAATATAGATCTGAACAATTAATGTGTCATGTTTATGCTTTTTAACAAAAAGTGTGGTATCCACCTTTCCTTTTTCAAAATCATTTTTTAAGAGAAATGAACTAAGCCTTTCATACCAAGCTCTTGGAGCTTGTTTCAAACCATATAAGGCTTTGTTTAATTTAAAAACATGGTTTGCAAAATAATGTGACTCAAAACTGGAAGGTTGTTCGACATAGACTTCCTCCTCAATGATGCCATTCAAAATACACTTTTCACATCCATTTGAAAAAGTTTAAATTCATATGACATGCAAAGGCTAAAAGAATCCTAATGGCCTCTAATCTTGCTATGGGGGGCAAAAGTTTCATCATAGTTTATGCCTTCCTCTTGGTTGTATCCCTTAGCAACCAATCTAGCTTTGTTTCTACTGATGAAACCTTGCTCATCTAACTTATTCCTAAACACCCACTTATAACCTATAATTGGGTGTTCCTTAAGCCTAAGGACAAGTTCCCATACCTTGTTTCTCTCAAATTGGTTGAGTTCCTCTTGCATAACAAGTACCTAACTCTCATCATCAAGAGCCTCATCAATTGATTTTGGCTCAAGTTGAGAAACAAAAGCAAGATTATTATCTAAAAGATTAAGTTGAGATCTAGTACTTACACCCTTAGATGTATCACCAATGATCAAGTCTTTGGGGTGATACTTAGAAAATCTCTAATCCTTGGGTAGATCTTGGTTTGGCTCTACCTGTTGTTGATGATGTTGGTCTTCATCTACTCTTAATGAATCACCTTCTTCTTTATCTTATTTTTCTTGTAGAATTTTCCAATTCCAACTTCTCAAAGTCACCTATAAGATCATCAATAAAAATACATTTCCCAAGATCAAGTTTACTAGATTCATCAAAAACAATATTCATAAACTCTTCAACTACCATTGAACTTTTGTTAAAGACTTTATATGCTTTACTTGAGGTGGAATATCCCAAGAAGAAACCTTCATTAGTTTTTGAATCAAATTTCCCAAGATTATCCTTGGTGTTCAAAATATAGCACTTACATCCAAATACTCTTAGGTATGATATCTTGGGTTTTCTACCATTCCATAGCTCATGAGATGTTTTATTGAGAATGGGTCTTTTAAAAACTCTATTTGCAATATAACATGTAGTGTTAATGGCTTTGGCCCAAAAGTAATTTGGTAGAGAATACTCATTGAGCATTGTCCTAGCCATTTCCATCATTATTTTATTTTTGCTCTCTATAACAACATTTTGTTGTGGTGTTCTAGAAGCTAAAAAATTATGAAAAACTTCATTCTCCAAACAATAATTTTCAAAAGACTCATTTTGAAATTCCTTTCTATGGTCACTTCTACTAGAAGATATGAAGTAACCCTTTTCATTTTGAACCCTTTTTGTAAAGCTTTTAAAAGCATCAAATGAATCATTCTTATGAGCTAGAAAAGATACCCAAGTAAACTTAGAGTAGTCATCTATAAGGACAAGTACATAATGCTTTCCACCTAAGCTAGCCCTTTTAGTGGGTCCTATCAAGTCCATATAAATAAGTTGAAGGGCTCTAGTTGAACTTACAACATTTTTGGCTTTGTGAGAGGCATAGTGTTGCTTCCCCATTTGGCATGGACCACATGTCTTGTCTTTGGAGAAGTTTAGCTTGGGAAGTCCTTCCACTAACTTTCCTTCAGATAGGCTTTGAAGAAGATCCATGCTTGCATGTCCAAGCCTTCTATGCCATAATCAAGCTTCACTACTCATAGACATAAGACACTTAAAGGATTGGTTAGCCAAATTGTCTAAGTCAACTGAGTAGGTATTGTCTTTCCTTTCACCCTTAAAAATAACCTCATCATCCACTAAAGTGGAGACTCGACATTCCCTAGGATCAAAGGTGACTTTGTTACCTTTGTCACACAATTGACTTACACTTAACAAATTATGTTGTAAGCTACTAACTAAAAGAACATTATCAATTAAAGAGCAACCATTCTTACCTATGGTTTCAATGCCAATTACCATGCCTTTGGCATTATTACCAAATGTGACATCTTCATATTCATTCTTTTTTAATGCCATGAATAGCTTCCTATTTCCAGTCATATGCTTGGAACATCTACTATTCACATGTCAATTACTTGATTTAGTAGTAGCCACACTCCCCTAGATAACAAAAGTGAGTTACCTTTTCTTAGGTACCCAATCATACTTGGGTGCTTGAGGGTTAAAAGATGAAGGGTCCTCTAATTTGAGGTGAGCCTTCCTAACATAGCAATGAATATTGATGTGTCCAAATCTCATGCAATAATGACATTGGAGTTTGAACTTATGAGTCTTTCTCCTATGCACAAATTTAGTATGAGTATGAGGCCTTCTCATACCTTGGCCTTGTGAATGCATGTACATGTATAATGAGTAGGAGTAGAGAATTTCTTACAAGAATGACCATGTTGTTTGTTGTACATGTAAGTGTGGTTAGCTCTTTGAGTCTTTGCTCTAGAGCTTAGGGGAGCCTTCCTTTTGCCCTTAAGCTTAGAAGGCTTAGTACTATGAGCACTTTTCTTCCCAATTACCCCTACCTTGAGGATTAAGGTTCTGAAGGTCTACCAAATGTAGTTTGAGAAGATGAAGAGGCTTCATTGAAGCCTAGACCATGTCTAATTAATGGAGATCATTATGACACAATCAATGTGTCCAAGGCTTCATTTCCTTTATGAAACTTAGAGATTGAGCTTTTAAGCTCAATGACTTTTTCCTTTAGAGTGTCATTCTCATTTCTTAGTAAAGCCATTAAAGAAGATGATAGTACAAGACTATCAACTGATTTTTTGAGCTCATCATTAAATGCTCTCAATTCTCTTATAATGTCATTGAGGGATTTACATTCATCCTCTAGCTTTTGACATTTCTTTTATAAGATTTCATTTATTACTTGTATTTGTCATATCTCATGGTTAGAGCCTCTAGAAGCTCTGCATCAATTTTATCAAATTCAAAATCAGAATTAGAATGAGAAGAAGTAATTACCTCATTTATAAAATCTTCTTGTGCCATGAAGCAAATATTGGCAACTTCTCCTTCTTCCTCTTCTTCACTTGAGTTATCATCCCAAGTGGCTGAAAAGCTCTTCTTATTCTCCTTGTACCATCTCTTCTTCTTCTTCAATTTGGGACACTCATACTTGATGTGGCCTTGCTTGCCACATTCATAGCAAGTGACATCGTTGGATTTCTCTCTTAGACTATGAGTTGTCTTTTTGAAGCCTTTTCTTTCTTTTTTTCTTTTGATCAACTTCTTTGTCCTCCTTGAGAGCATTATTAGCTCCTCTTCTTCTTTGTCACTTTCTTCATCATTTGAGGTAATTTTTACCTTCTTCTCTTTTGTTGAAGATTTAAGAGCAAGGGTTCTTCTCTCTTTTTGTGGTTTATCTCCTTGGCCTCTTAGCTTTTTCATTTGCTCATCCTTTTGTAAGACCAACTCATAAGTCAAGAGTTTGCTAATCAAAACGTCTGTTGGCACCTTCCTAATCTCTCGATTGGACTTTTGGATGTTGTATACTCTAGTACTAAATTTATCTAAAGGAAGGGTTTTGAGGATTTTTGTGTTTACCTCATAGTTTGTGAGTGTCCTTTCAAATTTCTTCATGTTAGTGACGATATATAAGAGCCTATTCATCATTTCGGTGATACTTTCATTGTCCTTCATCATGAATAGCTCCCATTCGGTTACGTACATCTCCAACCGGCTTGACTTAACTAGAGTTGTGCCTTCATGGTAGTTCTCATATGTCTTATAAATGGCATGTGTTGTTCGACAATGTTGCACTCTTCCAATCTCTTCTCTAGAGGGAGAGCTTAGAAGAATGGTCATTGTCCTCTTGTTTTTGCCATTTGATCTCCATTAAGCTTCAACTCATTCTTTCCTTGGGATAAGTTCTTCAATTCCATCCATTACCTTAGTAGGCGGCTTCCATTCTTTGACAATGACATCCTAAAGGTCCACCACATCTGTGTCGAGGTAAATTTTCATTTTATACTTCTAATGAGTATAGTTTGTTCCATCAAAGTGTAGCTTGAAGTGTGAATGGATTCCCTCTTGTGCCATGATCTTTTACTCACCAATAAAGGTTTGTTTGAGTGTTTAGGCTCTAATACCATTTGTTAGCCCTAGGCACCAAGAAGAGGGGGTTGAATTGGTATACAAAAATTGAAAAAAGAAGGTAAGAAAGAAAATGAATAAAATGGAGACACAAGATTTATAGTAGTTCGGGTATAATCAACCCTACGTCCACTCCCCAATTGTTAGCAATTGGGTCTTCCACTATCTTCTAATAGTATTTCTAAGCTCACACCAAACTTTTACACTTGTGTTTTGAAGGCTCACACAACAACCTTTGTACTTATGTTTTTTAGGCTCACACAATAACCTTTACACTTGTGTTTTTAAGGCTCACACAATAACCTCTTTTAGTGTTTTTACAGGCTCACACTATAACCTTTACAAATGGTGTTTGTGCTCATACCCAACAACCACCTAAAGAAGATAAAGATTGAGTAGCAAAATTACAAAAGTTTAGGTTAGAAATTAATGAATTTTCTTGCATTTATATCTGTTTGATGAGGTATTTATAGCTTCTACCCACCAAAGAGACACTGCAATAAAACTAGTAGCAAATCTCCAAAGTATGCTAGACAGATTTTTGCATTAAATGCTTGTCATGCTTCATTTGCGGTCGCTACTACTCTTTCAAAGTCACGATTTTCCAATTTCCATACGAGAGCAAAAATTATGGCAAAAATCCTCATTTGTGTCTAATGGCTAATCCACGTGGCTGTTCGTCATTGGTCCACTAGCAAAATGTAGTCGTTGTATTATAACCGTCACAAAAGTCGCGGTCGCGATTTGCCTTATACAGGCCGTGACTAAGAAAGCAAATTCATCTGTCAAAATGTTCATCTTCTTCTTCAGGATTCGCGGTAGCTACCCATAAGTTACCATTGCGATTTTTATCTTCCAACAGTCACCTGGGACACTTATCAAGATGTGGTTGTGGACTTGATTCCCTCTTGAGTTACTTCTAAATTCATAGCCGCGACTGAGGCATGACACATAACACGAATTTGTCTGTGACTTTGGTACTCCCACCTTTGTATCGATCGCAGCAGAGAAGTGGCCCGTGAATTCAACTATCCAATTTATCAACTTAGTCTAGTTCGCAGTCGCGATTTATGAAGTTGCTATCGTGAATTAAGAGGCATTTTGCTTTCTTTAGAGATTTTGAGCTTCATCCAACTTAAAATTTAAAGACTATCTAAACACTAAAAACCAACACTTAATTGAAACATTAGAATTGATCAATCTCTTTTGTCAAGATCAAAAGTGATTTAAGACTTAGGATTAACCATCCTAGTCCAACAAAAGGGGTTTGCAAAACTATCCTAGGCAAACTAGGTTATATAGCACAAAAAAAGGGTTATAAAACCTTCATTTTTGGATTTTGAAAATGAAGGAAAAAAGAAAAAAGGGGAAGAAAAATGAGGGCAGGGCGTCTCATAGATGCCTTTGTGTATTTCTTTGCCTTCAAAGGGTCATAAGTTCAATATTTTCCTTTAAAATGCTATTAGGAATGCAAAATGTAGTCTCAAAGCCTTAAGAACCACCTTAGATGCTAGTGTATTTAGGTTAAGTGTTTGATTTTTAAAGGATTAAGTTCTTGAGTTAGGATTTTGGCAGAGTAACCTTAAGGTTGTCTGATCCTCCTTCTCCTCTTCAAATGAGGGGAGATTTATCAGAGAATAAAGGTGCAGCAAAGCAAGAAATGGTTTTAGTTGTACCATGTTCATGTCCAATCACAAAGAAAAAAGGTGAATTATTTAGAATTTAGGTTTCGTATATGATGTACAACTAATTTTGGGTTGTATATCCAACCATTAGGGTTGTATAGCCCTAAGGTTTAAAGGAAAATTAGTTTCAGAAGGTTTTACAGATTAAGGTTTAAGTTAAGGTTGTACAACCCTACCCTAGGCTATACAGCTTAAATTGGTGGGTTGTACAACCTTACTTAGTGGGTTACATAGCCTTGCTTAATGGGTTGTACAACCCATTAAACCTTTATTGGTAGCTTGGGCTTAGTTTTGGGCTTGGCTTAGGCTCGCCTTTGGACTTTTCCAAAGTTTCTTAAGGCTTTGTTTCTTTTCCTTTGATAATTCTCCATTAACATATTGGGGAATATTTTTAGTGATTTTTATCATTGGGCATGCATCCTAAGGCCTAAAATCTAATGCTTACATTCACTAAATTTTTATCAAATTGTTTATCTAAATAAGCTTTCAACACTCTTTTAGGAAAAGGAAGAAGAAGTTCAATATCATCTAAATTAAGTTTAGGTGTACTTTGTTTGGTTTACATGGATGAATCATCAACCTTGTCATGCTCTTCCTTCTTTTCTTTCGCATCTCCTTCAATTTCTCCAATTTTTCCTTCACCTCTTATTGTGACAGCATTTACCTATTCTTTTGGATTTCTTTTTGGTATTGCTAAAGAACTTACCTTCTCTTCTTACTAACACTATATTAACCTACTATCCAACACTATATTAACCTACTATCCTACTTGTACTTCCAAATTCCTAATAATGTCTCATATTTTTGAAACCTTACTTCAGTGCTATTGATGGACTTAGTAATTAAATCCTCAAAATTTTTCTTATTTTCTTATGTGGTTGTTGTTGTTGAAATACAAGGAGTGCCTTTTGTTGATTGTTATCCTAAGAAAAATTAGAATGGCTCCACTACCCTAGCTTGTATGTATTTGAATAGGGATTCAAATTTGACTTGCCACCGAAAGAAATAAAGTTAGCACTTTTATGATTAGAAACAAAACGATTTTCTACATGACAATGAGAGTTTGGATGTCTTGTTTTGCCACACAAGTTATATGGTTCAAAAGTTAAGACTTTTTTAGCACCAAGATTATCTAATTTTTTGTATTTAAAGAAGTAATTGAGTAGATAAAGTAGTAAAACAATTAATATTGTGCACTTCATGCCCCTTTCAATTAGCTCTATCATTATTTCACTAACAACTATTAAAAGTCATCTCCTCTACTAGCTCAAAAGCTTCATCAAGAGATATCCTCATAATTATGCCACATACAACTACATAAATAATCAAATGATTAGATACAGTAACAACATTATAAAAAGTTTAAATTTGATGTGAATCTGGTATTTCATGATAAGGTCATTTCCTAAGCATTTCTTTAAATTGCTTCCAAGCCTCATACAATGTCACTCTCTCTAATTAAACAAAAGTGGTAACATCATTTATCAATTTAGTTAATTAAAGGTAGGAAAATACTTAGTTAAAAAATTTTATTAAATCAACCCATATAGTGATACTACCTGAAGGAAATGAATTGTGCTAATCCTTAGTTTTATCACAAAATGAAAAAGGAAAAATCCTAAGTCTAATAACATCATCACTAACTCCATTATGTTTGAAGGTATTGCAGATTTATAAAAAATTGACAATATGCACATTACGATCATCACTCCACAGCCCACTAAATTAGATATTAGTTTTAATCAACTGGATGATTGCTAGCTTGATTTCAAAGTTATTGGCTTGGATCATTGGCTTGTTAATGCTAGAAGTAACTTCATCAATTATTAGACAAAGATAGTCTAAAACAGTTTGGTTTGTGTTTGGTGGGTTCGTCATTCTATTTTCGACTTGCTTTTTCTCTTTAACTTTGTTAGCCCTTCAGAGTGTCTGAAAAGTTCTCTCTATTTCAAGATCAAATTTCACTCGTTCATCGCCAATAGTGTGTGTCATGCATCAATCAATTTGAATGAGCAAGAATTAAAAATAAAAAATCCAAATTAACTAAGATTAATAAGTTCTCATATTATTTTAGGATTAAATCTCTAGTAATTGCGCCAAAAACTTGATAGCTAAAATTTAAATGATCCAAGCAAGTACACTAGTTATCAAGTAGTAAAAAGATATCATTCCCATCAGAATTTAGCAAAATAAGTACTAAAACTATAATTAACCTTTGATTATTTGGACAATTAAATTACAAGAACAAATTACAAAAATTAAACTATAGAAATTTAAAGACTAAAAACAAGTAAAAGAAAAACAATAAATAATTGAAGTTGCAACAATCAAATTAAAAGAGCTAAGATTGTTGGTCCACTTAACTATTCTGATTAATTTCAATTTATTGAATTCAATCAAGATAATTTATTATTTTCATAAGCTGAGATTTTTTCTAAAATTGCTTAATATTCGCTCTAGAGATATATTAATCATACTGCTACAAAGAAACCTTTAAATCTCTCCATAAAGTTTTCGAGATAGAAAGCGCGTTAATCTCTATGAAAAACTATAAAATTAAATGAATCATTTATATATATTTCTATATACCATTCAATTCATACCATGAATTATTTGATCAATTATGGAAAATCCTTTCTCAATTCATTCACATAAAATAAATCAATCAAGGGGTGGTCAATTTCTCAATAGCATTAAGCATAATAATTTATGGACAATCTAAAAATAAAAATATCTTGGTTAAATATAATAAAAATCAGTCCATTATTGTGATAAGACTTTTCATAGCCTTAGCTATAATAAAATTAGTTCATGAATAAAGAAAAAACTAGAAAGTAGAAAACAACTCATGGGTTAGCAATAAAAGAAGAGAATGTCTCCAATTGATGTTGGTTATACTCCTATTTTTGCAAATCACGTTCTTCTCTCTCTCCATACAAGAGGAAATGTTAGTTTGGAGGAGATGAGCAACCCAAAAGGGGGTGAATTGGATTGTAAACAAAAATAAAAACAAACTTAGTAGAAACAACAAACATAAATCAATATAAAGTTTTATAATGGTTCAACAATTTGCCTACTTCACTCCCCAAGCTTTTACTTTGGCCTTTATATTCTTTTTGCAAGCTTAAGAACAACATTTCCTTTTTCAAGGCTCAAGGACAACCTTCTCTTTCCAAGCTCAAGGACAACCTTCCCTTTTCAGACTCAAGGAAAACCTTTATAACTACTCTTTTTTAACAATGAACAAGAATGTCAACCCAACAATTAGTATTTTTCTAAGGTACAATACCAACCTTTTAACCACTACTAAGGATAGATCCAACCAATGTCAATACCTCTCAATTAGACAACAAATATACTTTTGGTGCTTAAGAAAACCTACTCTCAAAGAGTTACTATTGGCCTTTGTGCACCTAGAAGGAAGGGTTGAATTGGTAACAAATTTAAACTTTTGGAGGAAACACTCACAAAAGAAAGATTAAAGAAAGAATAGGAGAAGAATGAACATAAGAGTAATGGTTTGAGTATTAACCAACCCTACATCCACTCTTCAATTTACCAATTGGGTGTTTTACTAAATCACTAGTGTTTTACAAGCTCACATTCAACTTAATATTTAGGCTCACACCAAACCTTACAAGTGTTTTCCCAAGGCTCACACTCAAACCTTACACAAGTGTTTTATCAAGGCTAACACACAAACCTATATAAGTTTTTTAAACAAAGGCTCAGTCTTAAATCCAAACCTAAGGTGTTTAAAGCTCACATCAAACTATGTATAAAGAAATAGAGTTAAAGTTCTAAGAATTAACTTTGTAAGAGTTTTGGCTACAATAAATGTTATTCTTTTGATTTGCATCCATTTGGTGGAGTTATTATAGATTACTCCCATCAAAGAGATGTTAGAGACAAAACTATGCCCAAATCTCCTAAGTAAGCTAGGCAAATCTGTAATTAATGCTTATCAGGAGATTGTAATGGTTACTGTAATATTATAACGATCGTTATCTGCTTTTTATAGTTAAATTTGCTAATCACGATCAAGATCTTCAATTTTATTTAATGAATAATACACATGGAAGCACAGGATTAAATCCTCATCAAACTATCCATTAGAACCCCATTTTGATGTTTCAATGATCTTGGTCACAATTAGAAGGTAATGGGGGCTATATCAATAGCATTGGTTATCTTGCCACTGCAGTTGGTCACGATTGGTTTTGTGAAGATTTGAGTTCTTGTGTTAAGCTTATCTTACTTGCTATGACACGATTATAGTCACGACATTTGAACTTGTAACAATCTAATGACACGTGATGTGTTTTGAATGCAGCTCTGAAACCTTTTCAAACTCAATTGAAGATCACAGTGGTTATTGAGGACATGAAGCTTCCACGATTACTTCTGTCAAATTTGTGTCCAAGGCTCAACATGGTAGCAGTAGTTATTGTAGTAGTAACGGTCGTGATTTATAGGCATTTCTTGATTTTTTGCTCTATTCAACTTCCAATGATACTCTAACTTAATATCTATAAGATCAACACTTAAGATTGATATTAGAACCTTTCAATCCATATTGTCAAGATCAAAAGAGAGTTTTGACTTAGGTTTGAACAACCTAGTCTAAGGATAAAAAATCAATTATGCATACTCCAGCGTGAATAATTATGAATTGATTCAAATAATAAGTATGAAATTTCTCCCTCTCAATTCATAGTCCCTTTAATTATTCTAATAAGATCATTGTTTTAGCTTATTGTAAATATAATTCAATTTCTCTCCCCTTTTTGTACATTTTCCCCTTTGTATGTTTAATCAATTATCTCTCCCCCTTTGTTAAGAGCAAAAAGAGAGGAAATATGAGGGAATAAGAGAGAGAATAAAGAATATGAGAAGGAAATCCTAGAAACTTGTAAATTGCACAAACTCAAATCATAATATCAAACACAAGTAATTTGCACAATTAATCACAATTTATCACATAAGAAGATAAATAGATGAAACATAAACTACTTGAAAATTTCATAAAAACATAAATGTAAAATAACTCAAACATTTAAAGATGTTCAATCATACAAACTAGGGCCAAGAATTTAAGAATTTTCATACATAGCCCCAATATAGAGTATATGATATTTTGAAGATCGATTTATACATTTGAAATATATAAAACCTCAAATGCAAAATGAATTAATTCAACTCATCACACAATCAATCAAATCAAATCAAACATGTCAACACATAAATATATCAAATAATATAATGCATAGCAACTCCCCCTAAGCAAATGCATAAATATATCAAGTTAAAAACATAAGAAGTAAAGGATACATTACAAGTTTAGTATCAATTGCTTGGTACCAAATAACTATTTAAAACTTTATCCCTTCTTCATTAGTAATGTCCTTTCATCTATAGATTTTCCATGATAAGAATTTGGTGAAGGAGTCCCTATCATATAATATCAAACACTTTGCTTTGGTACCCAAGCATATTTGGGTCCTAGATGGCTAGAATTGGAAAGGTCCTCTAGTTTGATGTGAACCTTCCTAATATAGCTAAAAATATTTATATGGTCATATCTTATGCAATAACGGCATTAGAGATTATACTTGTGAGTCTTTTTCATATAGGCTACCTTATCATGAGTAGGGGGCTTTCTCACACTTTAGTTGTGTGAATGAATGCAATTGGATAAATGATGAGGAGTAGAAGAGAAATGTGTATGTGTGTGTGTGTGTGTGTGTGTTTAGACATGCCTCTTTAAGTACATATATGTATGATTGGTTGTTTGAGGCTTAGCCCTTGACCCTTAGGGAGTCTTCCCTTTACCCTTAGGCTTAGGAGGCTTAGTGTTAGGAGCACTTTCTTCCCAACAACCTCAATGCCCTTAATGCTAGAAGTTTGAGGTATAGAAGCTGCAATGAAGCTCCATTAGAGCCTAAACCATGTCTCACTAAGGGTGGTCTATAAGATATAATAAGTGTATCCAAAGCTTTTTTCCCTTTGTGAAATTTAGAGACGAAATTTCTAAGTTCAATAACTTCATCTTTTAAAGAATCATTTTATTTTCTCAAAGAATCAAGAAAGGATGAAGTTTTAGAAAGATTTTCTAAAGATTTATTAAGTTCTTCATTAAAAGTTCTCAAGTCATTCATAAGATCATTTAGGTATTTAAATTCATCTTTAAGTTTTGAACACTTTCTCTTATAAACTTTCATTTTGTATTTACATTTCTCATATTTTAAAGTTAAAGCTTCAAAAGTTCATCATCCACATCATTAAATACATCATACTCATCACAAGAGTGTGGGGAAGTACTTACCTCATTAGAGTAGTCTTCTTGAGCCATAAAGCAAAAGTTTGCCACTTCTTTGTCTTCTTCTTCATTACTTGAATTATCATCCCAAGTAGCCTTGAAGCTTTTCTTCTTTCTCTTATAGTAATAGGAAGATGACTTTCTTTGGTTTCTTCTTTCTCTTCTCTTTTTTATCAATTTCTTAGCCCTTCTTGATATCTTAGCAAGCTCTTCTTCTTCTTTGTCACTTTTATTTGAGTCTCTTAAGCTTGAACCATTTAAAGGCAAGAGCTTTCTTCTCCTCTTTATCTCTTTGTCCTCTTAACTTCTTCATCTATTTGTCCTTCTTTAGAGCCATCTTATGAGTGAGAAGCTTGCCCATGAGAACATCATTTAGCACCTTCCCAATCTCTAGATTGGACTCTTAAATGCTACATACTCTTGCACCAAATTTATCTAATGGAAGAGATTTAAGGATTTTAGTTTCTACCTCAAAGTTTGTAAGAATTCTTTCAAATTTCTTCATATTTGTGACAATAGAGATGAGTCTATTTGTCATGTTGATGATGCTTTCATTGTCTTTTATCATAAAGAGCTCCCATTCTATCACATACATCTCCAACATACTTGATTTCATAAGGTTATGCCCTCATGATAGTTTTCTAGTGCTTTCCATATAACATGTGTGATTTGATAATGTTGGACTCTCCTAATTTCTTCTCTTGACATGGAGCTTAAAAGAATAGTTATTGTCCTTTTGTTATTCCCATTTGTCTTTTTATGTGCTTCATTTTATTCTTCTCTTGCAATTGCCACTTCTACTCCTTCAATCATCTTTGTTGGAGGCTTTCACTCTTCAAGTACGTAAATCCCATAAGTTGATGCGAACACTATCAAGATAGATCTCTATTTATGCTTCTAAAGAGCATACTCATTGCCATCAAAGTAGGGATTAAGGTGAGAGTGGATTACTTCTTTTGCCATTGATCTTTTCTCACACAATTAAGGCTTAAGTTGAGACTTAGCTTTAATACCAATTGTTGGCCCTTGTGCATCAAAAATGGGGGTTGAATTGGTGGCAAATTTGAACTTTTGGAGGAAGCACACATAAAAGAA
>CATIWR010135983.1:0-13910 GCA_949677035.1 Omphalea diandra | reverse complement strand
AGAGTCCTGACTACTGCTTTAGACTGCAGCAGTATTCTATGATATAACACAACAGCATATTCCAACAAAACTACTGGCCATTCACCAGCCAAAATTCAATAAAAAATTTAATCTGTTCTCTCTCTCTCTCTCTCTCTCTCTCTCTCTTTCTTTTATATACACACACACACACACACACACACACACGCACACACGCACACACACACACACCTTCCTCTGATAAAAAGAAGAAAAGATCATAGAGAAGGAAAGACACTCAGTTCATGCAGTAAAAAGGAATAAGAAATTGTGTTATAGATGGTCTAAATGTGATAAATATGCAAAGAGGAATAGATAAAGAGGAAGTAGTCACTGCATTCTGTACGAATAAATTTAAAAGAGTTTAGCGCATATGGAATACTACCAGAAGTGACAGAAATGGCAGATATGAGAGGACCATAAACTCCTCTGAAAGGGATACCAGTTGTCCCTTTTCCATCCCAATAAAAGCGTATCTCCAACGTATGATTCGTCAAAATGGCTGTAAAATTTTTGACAATTGCCTTACCGGGGCCACCTGCTTCTTTCTCAATGTTAAACTCCTTCTGCACAAGCTTTCCCTGTGTCATAGGCAGAAAAGTTAGAAGGGCTCAAATTCAAGATGAAATGGTAAATTTGAATTTTCAGCTGAAAATGTAGTCCTTGCACCAAAGTCACTGGATGGGCAAGTCGCCAATCCCTGAAACAGACCATTGAGATAACAATTACACGTGATTCGCTACCTGAATGTAAATATCAAACCTGCGCCGACCAAGGCTGCTAAATGTGTTGTCATCAGTAAACATTATCTCTGCAAAGTGGAGATTAACTGTGTAGTTGCCATTTCCCATGCAGAAGCCATAATAAGTCAAAGAGATTGGAGAAATGCGCGCATCCATGTATAGTGCAGAAGTGCCAGCAGAGAGTTTTGTTGAGTTTGGCCAGGTGTAGGAATCTGTGGGACGGTCATCATCCATGAAATTACCAGTGTTGCTAAATGCCCAGTTAGTTCTACTCTGATAGAATCTTGAAGGTCCAGCTGTATCTATATCATCTTCATATGTGCTTCCACCAATACTAGCTTCTTTGCCCCCACAGTTTATATGGAAAGAATAGAAAGCTGGCTTCAGAACAAAATGGATCAGTCATCATAGAATCAGAACAAAAAAAAGTAACAGTTATTTCATAAAATTTGAGACAAAAGAGAACATTTTTTTCCTTCCAAGTCCTGTTGGCCTACTTGGAAGATTATTTATTTGTCTTTTTTAAAAAAAAAAATTGAAGAAGAATATCCAGTGCATGATGCCCTTGTGTCCCTTTTGTTATGGATTTGGCTTTAAATGAGTTCTTTTGTAACACTGTTATGATGAAATTTTAATGTGATGTCATACACACGCAAAGCTGCTTCACGTGCGCTAGTAAATTCTATACGCCACTCAAATCCTAAAGGACAGAACGGCTGCCTTAAATAAGGGGACAAAGTATCAACTTAAGCTATGAGTGTTTGTGTATTTGAAACCATTCTTCACTTAAATTTGCTTTGTGGTGACCAAAATTTGTTCTGAAATTCAATATTTCTTTGACGAAACTTATGGAAGTCCAATTTTGCAACTTTTTATGTGTTATTTGGTGCTTATTTCTTCAGAATGACATGAATTCCCAAAATGATAAGAACAGATGATTTTCTAAATCCAATTTATTAACTTTACTTACTTTTTGGACAGCTATAACTTCCTAAACATGAAACAGTTGCACTGCAGAACAATGTAAAGAAAAAACATGTCAGTGTCATGTTTAAGAATGAGTCAAATGTAAAGGACTAAAATAATTCAACTATCAGAGACAGTGCTAGGAAATGAATAATCATATGCAAATCCTCAGAAACCACAAAGAGAGAGAAACTTACGACACATTGCCTGATGAGGAGCTTCCAAATAAGTTTCTGCAGGAAGCAGAGGAAATCAAACATTCACCTAGTTTGCAGAGAAGCTATGGGGAAGGGGTGCCAGAGGAAGAGAGAGAGAGGAGATTGGAATTCTTACATGCTCCGTTGTTGACATGTGCTCTGAATTGTAAAATTGTTATAGGAAAGATCACTGCACAGTGCACAACAAAGTTGTTTAATGGCTATTACCTTCAATAAGAGCATAAATCTCTTCTGTTAATAATGTTTTCAATATGGATGTAATAAACTGATCCCATATTTTCTTCACAGTAAACTTAACTCTTCTGTTATTCTTATGATGTGCTAATATGCCTAATTGTTGGTTGAAAGATGCCCTTGGAAATAAATAGACCCAATACCAACTATAGGATCTGATCAAGGAAGAAGTACGTGATCATTATCTAGGATCATTAGATAGCTAATTATGCAACTTTTTGATGTGTTGACATCATTACTACCACACACAGATCAGCCTAAGGCCATGAACATGTAGTAACAAAATTAATTTGCAGAATCAAGTGGTTCCTAGATTTTATGCGTGCCATGTCCAGCAAGAAACATGAAAAGAAAACTATATGGTTCAAGCTACTGTTTACTTTAATAAATGGAGAATATGGAGTTTTCGCTTCATAATAACAAATATTCTCCTCCTATTTTGTAGAGTATATATTAGGCATACATTCAACTGATCCGCACAGTGGTAATTAAAACTCAAAGCATATGTCGTAAGTATATAGATATATCAGAAAAATGCCCTAGTAGTAATATGATTAAGGTCCACCAGAAATTCAAAAGGTAGCATCAGGAAAATTTAACTAAATAAATTTTTGCCCTCTTCCCATGAGAATAACAAGTAGGATTCTGTTTCAAATATAAAACTACAAAGATAATTATAGAACTACAGACAAAGAATTGGGTTGGGAAAACCCACATGTTCTGTCCATTTTGAAGAATCCATTGAGGCACTGCTCCAGTTAGCAAATTCCCAGTCAAATATCTGAAACAGTAAACAATATCAATGAATGCATACTTTATGTGCTCTGATAGCAAGATTTTTTAGGCAATCTTAACTGATACATATTTGAAGAATGTGCTATATTAGACACCATTTTATTAGCAAGTGCTCAGATAATTTCTCCCTCTAAGTTATCCCAAAATCCCCATCCCTAAAATATCTAGCCTTAAGAGCAATAACTTTAATAAAGCAAAAGTTTTTTTTTGGAATTTTTTGAAATGGTTCTTTTTGAATTTAGGACATCTCCGAGATAATCCACCACCACCACACCTAAAATCGTTCAGGAAAACATTACCATGCATTTTTATTATTGATCCTTCATCGAATTCAATTCTTGCCTCATTGTACGATATTCCACATAACTAGAATATGCTTTTCAAACCAACTGTAAGAGTAAATACATTTGAAGTTGTTTGCTTACATGTAATCTGTATTTGCTAAACCAGAAAAGCTGCTTGGAATTGCTCCTGTCAACTTGTTAAAGCTGAGGTCTCTGCAAGACAAATAATAAATGGAAGCATCAGAAAATTTTTCTGTGATTACTGAATTATTTTTCAGCAAAAAAAAAAAACTGTCAATTAAACCAACATAAAACATCAATACATGATGAAGCCTACAAAGGCATGATTATATTACATTAGTCTTGTGGTAACATCAGGATGCTGACAGTTTAACAATTTCCAAATCATTCCTGTTGTTATACACTAATTATCCCATTTTTGGGACATGAAGCAAATCTAAGGCATACAAAACCAATGATTGGTTGTGAGATTAAACAATGATAGTAATGACTCCATAACAAATATGATCATAGGAAGAGCAGAATAGCAAGTTCAATCTTACTCATATGAGTTAGTACTATCAAATTAGAAATTAATCGACTTTGAAGCTAATTTTTGAATTTACTAACAAGGTATTCAATTTGGTGAATCCTCCGAGATAACCAGGCAGCTGTCCAACAATATTGCAACTCCTCAATATCCTGCAATACAAACATACATAATACCATTAGTGGATAAAAACCCGAAAAAAAAAAGAAGGGGGAAAAAAGAAAGAATAGCTTGATAAGAGAGCATCCAAACTCACAATGTCTTCAGGTTTATCATATTATTCAAAGGCGGAAATGGTGTTTCAGTTCCATTACTCAAGTCACTGATTCTCCTGCATACCAGGAACAGATAGACAAAAATTAAAGATATCATTACATTGGCACTTACTGTATGTGACTAAATGTGAAAGATTCACACACAAGTCAGTCATCTTTGCCAAAAGACTAATGCCAGACGGAAATGGCCCACTTAAACCACTGCCCTGAATCACCCTGCCATAATTTAATTTTGGTTCAGACAAATAATCAAATTCATTGATCATATACCGTAAAAAACTAGAATTACTCTTACAATTTTTCAAGATTAGTCCAATTCTGAATAAAACCAGGAATCTGGCCAGTAAACTGGTTGTCACCGATTCGACTGCATTACATCACAAAATTTTAAAGCTTGGGAATGGAAACTCGGACAAAATTTGGACGTTATGATATATGAGAAACTCACAAGTCCCTCAATGTGGTGAGCTTTGCAAATGAGGCAGGTATCTGCCCACTAAAATTATTGGAGGTAAACAACCTGTAGCAACATCAAAGAGAGAAACTATGAACCAATGGATTATTCTACGTGAATGGGTCAAGATATTGATAAGTAACCCCTATATAACTAAAATGAAGCACAAGAATCTTACAGTCTTTCAATGCGGCCTAAATTTCCAAGCTCTTGAGGCAATTCTCCTGAAAGTTGATTGTACTCAAGAACTCTGTATGTAATAATTTTCACCTTAAAGTTGCCACATTCGAATAAAAAGGAAAAAAAAAAAAAAACACAGAGACAAGAAGGGAAGGGACCATTTCAGCTTACAACTGTGCAAGAGTGCTGATGTTTCCAAGTTCTTTTGGGATGGGACCTGTTAATCTGTTTCCCAGGAGAGAGCTGCGAGCATACCAATAAATAAGTTTCGCTATTGAGTGAAGAAACATGTGACTAATTTATTAAGAAAGTCTTAACGAGATGAGAAAGTGCTGCCAACTATTCACTATATTGGTGAATTCTATGTTGACATTACAACGCGGTGCTGTTGTATAAAATTTTAAATTATGTGTATTATTTATAATAATTTTTCTAAAAAATAAAAATTATTCTAAATAATAAACAACTACACACTAATCAAATTATTATCCAAATACTAATCCCAAACATAAATGTGGAAACATTCAATGGAAAAAGAGTGCATACATGTTGACCAACTGCGAGAAGCCCCACGTTGGAGGGATTGAACCGTTGAGGTAGTTACGCGTAAGGTCGCTGCACTAGTTATGTTAGGAAAGAAACTGTAAAGCAATGGTTTCAGTTTCAGTTTCTACTTAGTACTTACATTTCTTGGAGGTAAGGAAGGCTGCCCAATTCTGTTGGTACAACTCCTTGGAGATTCTGAGACTTAAGAACTCTGCTTCAACACAGTTTGGGCTCTTAGGCAGACAGTTGACGTTAACTAGTAAATAGGCTCTTCTAACATTATGGGCAAAGTCATGTTCCAATTTGGTGGAATTTTTTTTTTTTTTTTTGAGCATTGGAAGAAGGAGATTACATTTGGTGGATAATTGTTACCAATGGTTTGACTGGAATTCTACTCTAATCATAATATTTTTCATAAATACCACAGCTATTACATATATGATCAAATCTTTTAGCTTTATTGCCATGGCTAATGCCTTTTTCGGTTTTTTAATTTTTTTTAAATTTGTTTGAACCACGTAAACTTTCACCTATTCGCTCTTTTATCTGAAAAACATATTTGAATCTGACAAATAAATTATGTTATCATTAATCAAATTAAAGTTATGTTAATATTAGTTAATAATCCACATATTGTGCATTATAATTTAATATATTATTTAAAATATATTTATAAGTATTAATATAATATTCATACAAAATATTATTTAATAAATAAAAACAATTTTTAGCTTTATATTTTAATTGTCTATTTTACTATTTTGTAATATTTTTATTTTTAATTATATATATATATATATGTCAAACAGTTAATTTGATAATTATCAAATTTTTATCTCAAATAAATAATGACAATTACTTGTTTAAAATTAAATATACTAATTGATATTCCACACCTTGCATGGTTATGTTTTAATATATTATTTAAAATATATTTTAAAATATTGATAAAATAAAATATTTATATAAATTCTATGATTAAGTAAATAATATTTATTTTTAAAATAGATAATATGTGAAAATTATTTTTTACTCTTATATTTTTTTTTAGTTTGTTTTAATGATTTTTATTTTCATTTATAATTATTTTTAGGTTTATTAGCCCATAAAATTCAAAATTTTCAAGTTTTAACAAAATTGTCTAATTCTTTTAATTTTGACAAAAACAATCAAAATTGATAAATTTTGGTAAATTTAGCCAAAATTTAAATTTATCAAAATAGGATGACATGTTACGTTAAAATATTGAATTAAAATAATGTTAATTGATGTTAGTAACTAATATTAACTAATTTTACTAATTTTTTTATAAAATTTTATGCCAACCTGTTTACTATATCACGTGATAGATCATTTTATTTTGACCAATTTAAATTTTGACTAGATTTGTTAAAATTTTATTAATTTTGGTTACTTTTGTCAAAATTAAAAGGATTGACTAATTTTATCAAAAATAAAAAAATTTGAATTTTAGAGGCCGACAAACCTTCTTTTTAATTAGATACTTTTATATAAAGAGTTCAATTACTTATGTATCAAATAGTTGGTTTAATAAATGCCAAAATTTTTTTATTTTAAATAAACAGTTAAATAACAAAACTTTACCATCCAAAATTTTCTTAAAAAAAAAAATTATCACATGGCACTCTCTTAAGAAAGGTTGCCACATAAATTTATTAAAAAAAATATATACATATGTTAATTATTTTTTATGTTTTTATTCTAATATTAGTTTGATTCATTTAATACTTATAAAAATAATACATTTTAAATTTAAATTATTTAATAGTATATTAAATATTCATAATTATTGTTATTATAAAATTTAATATTAATATACTGCAATGCTTCGTCTTAATATTATCATTACTCAAAGTTCAATTATATAAAAATTATATAGAAACATAATAATTATAATTATTGCTAAGCTACAACTTTAAAAATATATTCTTTCAAACAAACTTTAAAATATATTAAAATAAATTCAAAATTTTATGTAAAATTATAACAATTAATTAAAATTTGCTTAATGATTTTATTAATAAATTACAATTATTTAATAGTGAATTAGAATTTTATCATTATATTTAAACATTATAAGTTCCCAAAAAGATTAAAAGAAAAATAAAATAATATTCCTTTTTATAATTTTTTTATTTAACATAGTAGAAAAATCATAACAGTTAATTATTTAAATATATTTTTATAAAATTATAATATAAATAAATTATTTTTATGCATTAAATTTATTTACTCATAATATTTTTCATGTAATCTATTGAACAATTTCATTGAATCAATATTTTTATACAATTTTTACTATCATGCTAAAATAAAATTTTAAAATTAATTAAAAATATAACATTTAAAATATTAAATAAAACTGTGCAAATATAAAGTAGGGAGTACCGTTGGTCCTTCATGCCTATTGATTCAAATTATCTGGCTTCTATAGATACTAATATAATAATGATAATAATTAAGATATCATGACAGAAGTAAACACTCCTATAATAATAATAAATAAATAAATGGGGATAACTTAAGTAACATATTATAATAGTATAATAGGGACACCTTAATAGAAAACCATCGAAATGAGTCTTTAGAGCTAAATGCGACAATTTCTGACTTGACTTGAATACGTTTAAAAAAAAAAAAAAGAAAAAAAAGGTGATCAAAATCTGACTTTAATTTGGAGCAAGCTTGAAAATGAATTGAAAAGTTTTAGATCAGATGGAATCGAGTAAAGATCAACTTACTTGATGGGTTGGATCAAAACTAATATGAATGGACCAACTCATTACTCGACTTAATTAACCCAAAGATAATATAAAAAAAGAAAATTTTTATTACTTATAAAAAAGTATATAAAAAGTATAATAATTAAAATAAAAAAAGAAATTTATTTCAAAAAATATTTAGATTATTTAATTAAATTTAAATTTAACTTGATATTTTAATTTAAAATATACTGAAATTTTTATATTTTAATAAATTTATTAATTTACTGTGATTTTTTATGTGCCAAATTATAATTTATTATGATAAATAATTTGGTAATAATAAAAACTATTTATTGTGATAAAATCATTTTATCATAATTTTAAATTATTTAATATAATGACAGATATTATTATGACAATATTACTTCTCATTATATATAATTTGGTATACACTTATTGTGACAAAATATTATTATAAAAGAGTATAATTCATAATTTATCTTATATACTTATTTGTTATGATAAATTTTTGAGTTAAAAATTTATGGGCAAAATTTAAATTTTTTCACAAATTTTTAATTGTATCTAAAGTTTCCAATTGAATCAATTATACATTAATTTGATGAAATGAGTTAAATTATACCCCAAGTCAAAATCAGCATTTAATAAAATATATATTTAAACTCAATTGACCCTTATATTTTTTTCAATTAGTTCAATCAAATTCAAAATTAAGTTTAAACTTTACTAAGATAATATTTTTATTTTCACTCAATTTAAATATTTTTCACAAAAATATCAAAATTTTATTTTTATTTTAGTTAATAAATAAATAACTTTATGCTTATTATATGTTTTAAAATTATAAAATTTATTTTTTGTATGTTTACATAATAAATTAATAAATCCTTAATTTTTATTTTAAGGATAAATTTTTTGAGAATGTTTGGATTCCTATCATGTAATTAATTTTTGAATATTTCTTAAAATTTTATTTTAAATGGTTTAAATAATTTATTATTTAAATATACAAATTAATTTTTTTAAGGAGAGAATGAAAGAAAATTTTTTTAAAATATAAATTTATTTTTTAAGAAGATTGAGAAAAATTTTTTTAAAAAATTAAAGATCGAGAGATTTATGAATTATAAATTTAAATATAAAATTTAAATTCATCTGATAGACATACATAATAAATTTAATTAAGTAAAATAAGATTAAATTGAATAAAATAAAAGTAGTATATTAATTAAGTCGTAAACTTAATTTTATATTTAATTGAACTAATTGAAAAAATATAAGAATTAACTAAGTCTAATTGTATATTGCTAAATTCTGATTTTACTTGAGGTATAATTAAAATAAATTTGTCAAATTACAGTGTAATTGACTCAATTAAAAGTTCTGGATATAATTTAAAATCGTATAAAAATTTGAATTTCTTAGTAAGTAAGCTAAATTTTCAACATAATTTTTTAAATGATTTAATATGTAAAAAAAAATTATCACAATTTTACTTATTTTTTTTTATAATAATTGTAATAAATTTGATTTATGTTACAATAAAATCACATATTAAGACAAATCTAATTTTATCACACAAATTTTTTTCATAATACACAATTTTTTATAATGAATGATTTTTTATCATTGAATATTATATGTTTGTAAATTAATTTAAATTATGATATATGACTTGAATATAATTTTATGTTGACTTAATTCAATTGTTTTTATTATATATAGTTATTTACTTAATTATATTTAATTTATTAAGCATTTAAATAAAAATAAATAATCAAATTTCGTTTTATATAAAATCTATCTTACTAAAAATAAATTTTTAAGAGAAAATTATTATTTCACTCTTTAGAAATTATAAGAAAATATTGCATAAATGATAAAAAAAATTCAAATGAACATTTTAAAATTGAATGACAGATGACCCAACCGACTCAACTCGAAATATCAAATTTAAGAGTAAATCCGAAATTAATCCAAAATTTTTTTGCATGCACAACCTGATAGGTAGTCCAAACCGTTCAAAACTTGAGCAGTCCAGACCCTGCCTAAATCTGACTGAAATGCATCGATCGGAAGATGATCCGATCCCAAACAACTTGACCCATTTGCCACCTCCACTCTGCTATGATGTCCATGCACATATATTATAGTTATAGTTTGGTAAATTATTTTTTACATATCAAAACTATTTATGCAGTTCCTCTGAAGAAGAAGAATGCTTCTCCACGTTTAAACCAAGCAAGAAAATAGAATTATATATTCCAAAAATCTCATTCTATTAATGCATTTTAAACCGAATCAAACAAAAGATATTTGCAAAGTGAAGCAAACAGGTTGAGTAAAACTCACATGCTAACGACATGGCAGACGGTACCATTGGAGAAGGTGCAGTTACATGTTAAAGCATTTTCTGATCCCTTTATTGGATTTAGATTTGCCCATCCTGACTGCCCAGAGCATGGATCAACACTGAAATTCCATTTGGTCATGCCTATTGTCTTGGCTATGTCAAGTAGAGCTTCCACTGTAGCATGTAGTCCAAACTTAGGTAGAAACCAAATCCAAAACAGGAGAAAGAAAGAAAACTAAAGTAACGCAGAGAGAAAGAAAGCTTCAAGCTTATTATATCCATGATTAACAACATTTCTCATAACATATATACATAAAATGTAGTACCTTCATCATTTGGTAATAGAGCTGCTCCAAAAGCACAAGTTGTGAAGCAAAATACAAGAAGAGAAGCAAGTACTAATCTAGATAAGAACATGTTTTTATGTTCAACAAAGAGATGATAACCTTCACGCTTCAAATTATAACTGTATAAGTTTGTGTTTCTTTGTGTATAAAAGGTGTATGTACGGATAAGGGAAGAGAATGGTATACTTTTAGAGGCAGGGAGGAAGTTGACTTTGAAAATAAAGCACAAAAGAAGACGTCAACTATATGTAAAGAAGAGGTCAACTATATGTACTAACGCCATATTGCATATTTTTTAATTTGCGATTGCACACAAACCTCTAATATATTCGTATCACAGACGACTTATGGGATGTGGATAAAGACACTAAAATTAAACAAATACAAGAAGGATACAAGATGAGACCATGGGAATCATGGATGCAACAATTGGTTTAAATAATTTTTACTTGAGAAAATAATAGAAAGAGACGTACCAATATATTACCTACTAATGTCAGATCATGATAATGAAACCCCACACACATAAGCAAAGAGAATATAACATTTTATTTGACACATTATTATATTTATAGTTATATTACTTTAACACAAGTTATAATAAACAATAATTATATGATATATTATTATATTTTAAATATTTAATAAATTTTCATAATTATCATTTATATTTAATTAATTATGTATCTCAAACTCTTAAAAACACTTGTTATATTCTTTTTTATTTTATATATTTTTTGCATATATATATTTAAACACTATATTTTATGAGATATATTACGATATAATTGCATTGAATTAAATAATATTAAAATTATGTTAATTTTTTATTATAAATTAATTTACAAAATTATATTAATTAGCATAAAATTTCATGATAAAAATATATTGAAAATAATGGAACATAAAAATTAATTTGAAATTTGTATATAAATTTAAATAAATAACATCAAATAAATATATGTACAACAAGTAGATTAATGATTCCTATATCTAAAGGCTCAAATTTCTGAATGAATTTTAAATAAGAATGTCAAATATTTGGACCTTATACATTTCTTTTTTCTTTTTCTTTTTCTTTTTTTTTTAAAGAAAGGACCCTAAACATTTTAATCAAAGAGATTTTTGGACGTAATACAATACATTTTGTATATATGAATTTATTATTTGCACTTTCATTGATCAATATATATATATATATATAACAAGAGAATAATATACAATTAAAATATGTATTATTCCCATTCTTTTTAATGAATTTATCTTTAGATTGTTTATCTAGATTATATCATGTATCTTCAAGTTTAGTAGTAGTAATTATATATTTCAGTGCTTAAATTTATAAATGTTCATAGTTCTACACTGTATTTGAAGATATTGTACTTGAATTTATTTTAATGAACTAATATTTGTTCAAAAAAGAGAATAATAAAAAGCTTACTATGGAGATCTTATAAATCAGAGTCGTTGAAAACAAAGATAAAATAAGATGCTAAAACTAAGGAGATGATTTAATCTTCTGTCATGCCTCCTCAAGATGGAGCTTGGGAGAGAAGTCTAATCTTGAATTTGATTTGATTAAATCGTTGGCAAGGAAGAGGCTTTGTGAGTGTACCAGTTATTTGATTGTCTGATGAAGTATGAGCAAAACAAAGAGCATCATTTTGAACTTGATCTTTAATGAAATGAAAATCAATGGCAATATGTTTCATTCTCAAATGGAAAACTAGATTTGAGCATAATTAATTAGCCCTAATGTTATCACAATATATGACTAGATAGTAAGGAAGCTTAACACCTAGATTATATAAGAGATAGCAAATCCAATTGATTTTAGTAGTATGATCAGCAATCGATTGATACTCAACCTCAATGATAGATCTGGTAACAACCTTTTATTTTTCAAAACTTTAGGACATAGGATTTTTATTGTGATAAAAAACATAAACAACTATAAATGAAAATTTGTCTATGTCCTTAGCCTAATCAACATCTAAAAAAGAACACAATCTAAGAGATGAATCATGATAAATTTGTAAGCCATCATTCATAGTTCCAACCAAATACTGTAAGAGACGTTTGATGAAAGACCAATGCTTAGTTGTTGAAAAATGCATGTAGTAGGATAATTTGTTAATAGCGAAAGCAATGTCCACAGTTTAATGAGTAAATGTTATAGGTTACCCATTAGGGTTCTGTATTGAAAAGGATTTAACAAAAAAGGGCCTGAATGTAATATAAGTAAAGGACTAGTTGGCATTGATGTGAAAACTAATTTGGCTTTATGCATCTGAGTTTGTTTTACGTGGTCTCGAAAACAATGCCTTTGAGAAGGAGCACACCATTATTGTTAGGGATAACTTTTATATCCAAAAAACGAAGTTAACAACCCAAGATCCTTGGATAAATTTCATCAATTGTTCCTTAGTTTTTAACCAGCGTACTTAATTGTCCCGAAATGGAAAATTCTAAAGCAAAAGTACCTACCTAAAAAATATAAAGTCAAAAAAATGACAAGGCCAACAACTTGATTTTTTTATTAAAAATAGTGCACACGTGGCCTAACACTCTTTTTTTACCCACTTCAATGCATGAATCATAATGGTCTCCACCCCCTCCTTCACTTATTTTCTAAACACTCATAGCATTGCCTTTTATTATCACCATTGTGTCCACATTCTATCCAAATTCATCAACTCATCCTTCATCACTATCATCAATTCTACCCATATAAATAATTTTCTTTTTAAACACCTTTGATTTGCTCTCATTTATAAAATTTTTAAATCAATATATTTTTCAATTTGAAGGCACAATATTATTATTTTAACAAAGTTGAATCTATATTCCATTGTTCAAATGAAAGTCAAAGTTTCATTCTTTCAAAATTAATGAAAAATTAAAAAATAAATTTGGAAAATGAAAATTTTCTTTATATCTTTAAAACTCATCATATTTCAATTTCTCAAACAAAATACATGATGTTAAAAAGATCATAATTAAATCTCAAATAAAAATATGAAAAAAAAAAGTCCTATTAAAAGACTTTCAAATCATCATGTTGAACTAGGATAATTAATCCTAGGTTTAAAACCTCTTTTGATCTTGACAAAGTAGATTGATCATCACTAATGTTTCAAATAAGTGTTGATTTTGCAGAATTGAATCATTCCCTCAAGAAGAAATAAAGAAGTTGATGA
>CATIWR010135979.1:0-30323 GCA_949677035.1 Omphalea diandra | reverse complement strand
TTGCTACTCGTTTTCTTCATCTTCTTTATGAAATTGTGATTGTTAGGTGTGAGCATTAAACACCAAGTTTTGAGGTTTTGTGTTAGCCTATAAAAACACTTCTAGAAAGGTTTAAGTGTGAGCCTTGTGAAACACTTGAGTAAGGTTTTGTGTTAGCCTAGAAAACACATTGTTGTAAGGTTGTGTGTTAGCCATCAAAACACAAGTTGTATAAGTTGGGTGTGAGTTTCAAAACACCATTAAGATAGCGAAATACCCAATTGATTAATTGGGGAGTGGTCGTAGGGTCAATTATACCCGAACCACTATAAATTGATTGTCTCTCTTCTACTTTTTCTTCTCCCTTTATCCTTGTTCTTGAAATTTTTATTCACCAATTCAACCCTCCTTCTTGGTGCCTAGGGACAACAAAACTATTCATGGAATTTATAATTTAGCCGTAAATAAAATATAAAAGATATATTTAATAAAAAAAAAGCAATCATGACATTATAAAGAAAATATCCATTATAGGAATCGGCCTAGGGCACATAACTAACAAGAACCTCAAGAAGACATCATCCAACTTCAAAGAGAAGAAAAATGATGTAACTTGCTTTGAATATGGAAAGCAAGGGCACAACAAATTTGATTGTCCCAAACTAATAAAGAAAAAGAAGTGGGACAATGAAAAGAAGAAGAGCTTCAAAGAAACATGAGATGATGACTCAAGTAAAGAAGATGAAGATGAAGAGGTTGCCAACTTTTGCTTCATGGCTCAAGAGGACTCCTCTAATGAGGTAAGCACTTTATCCTACTCTTTTGATGATTTTGATTCATTTGAGCGTGAAGATGATGAGTTACTAGAAGCTCTATCCTTGAGATGTGATTAATACAAATCTAAAATGAAAATTTATAAGGAAAAATGTTCAAAACTAGAGGACGATTTTAAAAACTTAGGTGATGTTGTTTGTAGCATGAAAACCTCTAATAACGAACTCAAGAAAACTTTAGAACAAATTTCTCAAACTCCATCCTCTATTGATTCCTTAAGAATAGAAAATGATTCTTTAAAGAATGAAGTGATTGAGTTTAGAAATTTCATCTCAAAATTTCAAAAAGGAAATGAAGCTTTGGATACACTTATTGTACCACAAAGACGGTCTTGCTAGACATGGTTTTGGGTTAAATGGGGCTTCATCATTTATATCTTCCCCTTCTATCTTCATTAGAGGATCTACACCTAAAACTTATAGCATATAGGTGATTGGGAAGAAAAGTGCTCTTAACACTAAGCCCCCTATGGCTAAAAGCAAGGGAAAGCTACTATAAGGCTCAAAAGTTAAGCCTTAAAGAGCCAATCATGCTTTCATGTATACTAAGAGGCATGCACATAAAAACACACTTCTACTCCTCACTATTCTTACACTTATATGCATATTCATATGGCCAAAGAGTGAGAAGGCCTCCCGCTCATACTAAAAAGCCTTATAAGAGAAAAACTCATAAGTCTAAACTTTAATGTCATTATTACAAAAGGTATAGGTATATAAATGTGTTTTTTTACATTAGGAAGGCTCACCTCAAACTAGAGGACCCTTCCAAGCCTAACCCCAAGGATCCAAGTATGTTTAGGTAAACAAAGATGAATTTTCTTTATGATTTTAGGTATGCTTAGAAGCCACTAATGAGAAAGATAATGGTTGGCATATGGATAGTGAGTGTTCAAAGCACATGATAAAAAATAAGAAGCTATTCATATACATTAAAGAAAATGAGGGTGGCAATGTGACATTTGGAAACAATGCCAAGGGTAAGGTAATTAGCATTGAAATTATTACAATAAAGCATGGCTTTAGCATAGAAGACTTGGTCATACAAGCATGGAGCTTATCTAAAACCTATCCAAAGGAGAGAAAGTTGAAGGTCTACCAAAGCTTAAGTTTACTAAGGACAAGACATGTGTCAAATGAAAAAACAACATCAAACAACCTACAAGCCAAAGAATGTTGTAAGTACTTTTAGGCCTTTCCAACTCATTCATATTGACTTAGTTGGACCTACCAGGAATGATAGCTTGACAGAAAGCATTATGCATTTGTCCTAATTGATGACTAGGTTCACTTGGGTTAGTTTTTTAGCTCATAAGAGTGATTTTTTTTTATGTTTTTAAAAGTTTTGCAAAAAGAGCTCAAAATGAAAAAGGTTACTTCATTCTTCTATTAAAAATAACCATGGAAAAGAATTTCAAAATGAACTTTTGAAAACTATTGTTTGGAGAATGGGATTTCATATAATTTTTTGGTTCCTAGAACACCACAACAAAATGGTGTTGCAGAGAGAAAGAATAAAACATTTCTCTTTAATGAATCTAATAAGCTTGATCTTAGGAAAGGTTCTCTTGTTGATGATCTTGTAAGTGACTTTGAAAAGCTAGAGCTCAACTCAACATCGAAGGATAATGCAATTGATCTTAAAGATCAAGAGTCACCTCAAGAATTAGAGCAAGTTCAACCCCAACAAGAGGAGAACCAAGCTTAAGGACTTCCTAAGGAATGGAGGTACTATAAGGATCACCAAAAGAGCGAATCATTAGTGAGACATCTAAGGGAGTAAGTATTATAGCCTAATTAAATGCATTATATAATAATCTTGCTTTTGTTTCTCAAACTGTGCCAAAATCAATTGATGAGGCTTTTGATGATGATTGTCAGGTGATTACTAGCAAGAAGAACTCAACCAATTTGAAAGGAACAAAGTATGGGAACTTGTTCATAGGCCTAAGAAACACTCAATTATAGGTTAAAATGGGTTTTTAAGAATAAGTTAAACGAGCAAGGCTTCATCATAAGGAATAAGGCTAGATTGGTTGGAAAATGGTACAACCAAAAGGAAGCCATAGACCATGGTGAAACCTTTGCCCCCGTTATAAGATTAAAGGCCATTAGAATTCTCTTAACATTTGCATCTCATGTGAATTTCAAGCATTTTTCAAATGGATGTGAAAAGTGTTTTTTAAATGGTTTCATTAAAGAGAAAGTGTTTGTTGAACAGCCTTCAAGTTTTAAGTCTCATGATATTTCAAACCACGTTTTTAAACTAAGGCCTTTTATGGTTTTAAACAAGCTCCTAAAGCTTGGTATGAAAGGCTTTGTTCATTCCAAAGGCTAGGTTGATATAATATTATTTGTTAAAAGTCATAGCAATGACACTTTCATTGTTAAAATTTATGTTAATAATAACAAATTTGATGCTACTAATGAATCTTTTTGTGAGGATTTTGTTAAGTGTATGACTAGAGAATTTGAGATGAGCATGATGGGTAAGCTCAAGTTTTTCGATGGTCTTCAAATCAAGTAAAGCAAAAAGAGCATCTTCATTAATCAAACCAAGTACACTAAATAGTTGCTCAAAAGATTTGGAATAGATGGTTGCAAAAGTGTCCAGATACTAATGAGCTCAATAATAAAGCTTGACAAAGATGAATCGAGTAACCCATTGATGAAAAGAAATATAGAGGTATGTTTGGCTCTTTCCTTTATCTTATCACTTCTAGACCTGAGATTATGTATAGTGTTTATGTGTGTGCCAAATTTCAATCATGCCCTAAAAAATCTCATTTGTAAGCGATTAAAATAATTTTTAAATATTTGCATAGCACCATGCATTTAGGACTATGGTATCCTAGGAATTCATCTTTTAATCTTTTTGGATATTCAGATGTGGATTGTTCTGGAAGTTTTGTTAGATAAAAAGAGTACTTTTGGGACTTGCCAATTTATTAGTGAATGTTTAGTTTCTTGGTTTAGCAAGAAGCAAGCTTCGGTTTCCTTATCCACCACCGAAGCAAAATATGTGGCAGTCAGTTGTTGTTGCACCCAAATTCTCTAGATAAAACAATAACTCAAGGATTATGGCAAAGATTTTGATCATATCTCCACCAAATGTGACAGCACAAGTTAATAAATCTTTCAAGGAATCCTATTAACATTTAAAAAGCAAACACATTAACATTAGACATCATTGTCTTAGAGATCATATGCAAAATAGTAAGGTAGTGTTAGAGTTTATTAACACTAATAACCAACTTATGGATATTTTCACTAAACCCTTTAATGAAGAAAGGATGAACTTCATAAAGAGGGAGCTAGAGATGCTAAACGAAAGCTCTCTAGGGTGAAAATAAATCTCATTGCATGGATTTGTTGTTGCTTGATTATGTTTGATATCTTTATTGTGATATTGTGCTTAGATGAATTAACTCATCTTACATTTGAGCTTTTCTATGTTGAATTGCATGAATTGATCATTAAAATATCAAATTGGTCACTTTATGTTGAAGCCATATATTTAAGTTTTATTTTAATCTTGTTTTTAAAAGTGATTTCTAAATCATGATATAGACTATCAGTCACAATCGCTACTTATAAGCACTTTTGATGTTCAAATTAACTTGCAATTTGTGCTCACAATTTCCAATTACCATCATAAAAGTTAAATTTCAAAATTTTCAAACTATTGACTTTGTACCTTTCTAAGGATTTTTTATCTGTTACTCTCATTTGTTGTAATTTACGATTGTGACACGTAAGTAGCAACTGTGATTTATGTGTAATAGTTGTATAATGACTAGTCATCACTCAAATGGTGTACCCCCCTTATTTACTACATTTCTAGCCATTTCTTAACCATTTTAAACATATTTTCTACCTATTAAACCCCCTTAATGCCTTTTCATTCACTATTTACATCCTTTCTCATTAAACTTAATCTCTTTCTCAAATTTCTTTATTCATCAACCCTCTTTTACTCATTCAACCTTTTTTTTTTTTTTTTTATCTCTTCTTTATAGATCTAAGAAAGTCTAGAAGATCTGAAAAAGGAAAGGGCATATCTAAAACATCCTCCTCTCCTCTTCTCTTCCACTCCACCTAATAAGAGGAGTAACTAAAGAAGATAAAAATAGATTCAAAGCCAACAAAAAGAAGATCATCCGAGTAAATAAGATTTCATCTACTTTTCTTTTTCAAACTCATGGTCTAGAGGGAGAGATCAAGGCTTTTCTCTTAAACTTGGGATGGGTTGAGTTCATTTTTAGAGAGGAGCCTAGATATGAAGATATTATAAGGGAGTTCATGTGTATAATAGAGTTGAGTAAGAAGACCACATCTAATGCAAGTATGTATAGAACCTTTGGGTGTTTTGGCGAACAATACTATATCATTTACCCCTAAATTTAATCTCTTTAATTTTCAAATTAGAGAATCAATTTCTTCTAACCTCTCTTCCCTTTATTCCATTTATTATGAAATTTGCAAAAGATCTCTATTGAAAAGAAACATAACCCCAAGAAATCTATTGCCAAAAACATCAAAACCCTTCTTATTTGGTTTCTTCATCACATCATCACGTTCTTAATCAATGATAAGGGTGATGACAATGAAAAATATCTTAAAAAGACCTTTTCTTTCCTTTATTGCCTTCTTAAAAACAAACCTATTTAAAATGGCCACTTTTTATGGGACAATTGGCTCACTTAAACCTTAAAACCAAAGCTCAATTCCTTCTTCCTTTATATGTAACTGTTATCTATAAGTTTGTAGGGAAGTCACTATAAGTAATAGATTTTGCACCTCTAGATGCAAAGCTTGATGATTAAAATCATTAAATTTATTCCCTAAAATGTGAAGGGAGCTACTAAAGAAAAAGATGAAAGGCCCTAAGATACCTTAGAGAAACCCAAGACCAATCTCGATACCTAACCCAAGACCAAGCCTAAAAGGTTGATGGGTTATACAACCTATTAAGTAGGGTTTTATAACATATAAATCAAAGCTATACAACCATGCCCAAGGCTATGCAACCCGCTTTAAAACCTTAGCCTTAAGAACCTTTTGGAATAGGTCCTCCCTTAAACCCTTGGGTTGTATAGCCCTGACAGATGGTTGTGTAGATAATGTGCAAACCCTAATTCTAGGAGATTCATCTCCCTCTCTATGATTGGACATGCCTATGGTGGAGCCAAAACCATTTCTAGACCCATACACCCATCCATTATCTATAAATGCCCTTTCATTTGAATAGGGAGGAAAGGCTTAGAAACCTTAGGTTACTTTGCTAAAATTACTTCTCAAACATCTTTCAAGCATAGAAACCCTAAACCCTAACTCACACTAACTCATTTCGAGGTAGAACTAGACTTAAAGCTGTATAAGGTGAGGATTCATTAATCCTATGATCTTTCTTGTGATGAATTGTTATGGTTCATTCTTATGTTATATGCCAACCTTATATGGTTAGTGGTACATATGGGTGCCATGCCCTTTTAAAGCTACATAAGGTGAAGATTCATGAATCCTATGATCTTTCTTGTGATGAATTTTTGGCTTAGGCCATTAAACATCCTTCAAATGCCTTGTATTGTATGTTTTGCTTCTTTTGATTTTCATGGTTCATGTACTGTGATTTTATGTACTTATTGGATATTTATATGGGGATATGATATTATGGACTCAGATGCATATCTAGGCACCTTTTTGCATGGGAGAGATGGTAAATATGTTACATTCATTCCTTATACTTTGAGTTTATTTGGTATGTTTTATACTTGTTTCATTTACTAACTTGTTCTTCTTTTGGCTATAAGGGTTATGTTTGAGTAAGACCACAAGTTGGTCTCAATAATCACACTATGTGGTCATGAATAATGGATGACAATACATGTTTAGCCCTTTGCCATGATGCATCACCCCTTACCCCTTCGAATTAATGATTTTAATTTACCCAAGTGAATCACATTTAGATTTTATGTTTAGGGGTGTTAATTGGACTAATCGATAACTCAGTTAAGATATTAAAAGTCAACCAAAGATGCTTAAAGGCTGGATCCCAATATATAAGCAATTTTAGGATGCCTAATCTCTTTCCAGAACATAATTTTTGAACCCAATCCCTAATAGGGTGAAGATGAAAT
The DNA here is from genome assembly GCA_949677035.1 of Omphalea diandra. Taxonomy (NCBI): domain Eukaryota; kingdom Viridiplantae; phylum Streptophyta; class Magnoliopsida; order Malpighiales; family Euphorbiaceae; genus Omphalea; species Omphalea diandra. Next base: position 23,371 of record CATIWR010135979.1, on the reverse strand, counting down.
GGGTCTTTTAATTGACTTAGATTAGGTTCAGATTTTGCCTTTCCTAGATTCTTGTTTCAACCAATTTAGGTGGCGACTCCATATTCCCTAAGGATGGTACCAATTTATTGTCCCATTTTTAGCCCCTCGATGACCACCATTTTGGATTGAGGGCTTCGAAATTACACAAGGCCTAAAAGGATTCTCAATTATCCAAGCACGTGCCACATCCTAGGGTCATTACTAATGTAAAGACCTCTATCCTTTTGATCCCCTATTGATCATTAAAAAGATTGAGTTGTAAGCAAGATTCCACTCGTTCGAGCGCAAAATTGTGAAATTCAAGGCTCTTATAATGACAATTCCACTAAGGAACATTTAATTTCTGGTTCACTTTTAATATTTTAAACTTGTGAATGAGTTAGTCCATTGCATTCATGTAGCCTCAACAGTTCACCATGTACATTAATTACCCTTAAATAAACCAATGATTCTCTAAACTTAAGACTTAAGCTCCATTAAGGCTTAGGAGATTATGAGGAGGATTCATTAATCATAACCCTAGTACCTTCAGGCATATCAAATGGAGGATCATGACAACTGCCTCATAAGCTTATAGAAGCCATAAAGGATAACAATCCTCTCAACTATTAGGCGCATGTAGGAGCCAATGGTACCTTGGAATAAGACACCCTACTTGTTTGAATTTCTTCTTAAAAGAAGAGCAAAAGTTAGCAAAGAACATGGTTAGGTACTCCCAATGTAAGTATAAATGTTACCCCACCCTTTGTAATTATCCCCTACATGTAAATACTTATGTATTTCCCTTTCTCCACTATGTAAATACTTTTCATGTACTTTTGTCTCTCCTTAAAGGGATTTTTATCCTTTACTTGTATATATTTCTTTAAGTGATGTAAAGAATTCTTCCATTTAGCACTTTTGTGTATATGTTTTTATCAAGGCTTTAACTTTTCTTAGTCTGAGGCAACCCCAAGTATTCTTACCCTATGATGGTATAAGATTGAGAGCACACCTAGGAAAAAGCCACTAGACCTTGTTTGTGAGAGGGATAAGGATGGAAGGATCTTGTGCAAAATTATTTATGTATGACATGCATACATACAATGTTTATCTATTCATGTATCATATTGATAACCTTTATCTTGTAGCCATCATAGCTCCATCCAAACCCTCGTAGAAGAGAATGGCAACTAACTTCCTAAAAAGATTAAGACTATATGTCCGAGCCAAAAAGCCAACCCGATCATGGAACCGAACATACCATTAAACGTCATAGAAAAGATGATGGTCAATTTCAACTACAAGATGGAAAAAAGGATAATCGAGGAAGTAAACAAGTGTGTCAACAAGATTTTAAGTAAGGGGGAGACCTCTGCTAATAGGATTGACAAATGGAAAACACTAATAGAGGCATCTTAACCTATGGCAACTAATAATAATTTATTCAACATGAAAGAGTACCATGAAAACAAACTTGCTAAAGAAGTAGGAAGTACGACTACCATTATGGAAAAACGCATAAAGAGTGAGAAGGAAAACACCCAGTTTGATGAGTTCACTAAATAAATAGAGAAAATATAAAAGGCTTTAAGTGTTAAAGGTTTGGAAAGGGGAATAGACATTGAAGAATTGCTAGCCCGTAAACCTGAGAAGTTACTAGCTAATTTTCTTATTTCACAGGGATTTAGAATGCTAAGAACCATGTTCACTTATATATGTTGGTCATGAAGGCATCTAGGGTTTTATTAGATACCATGTTAGAACTTTTTGAGTTGTCATTAGAAGGGTTTGCAAAGACATGGTACTTTAACAAGCCAAAGATTATTAGGGAAGATTAGAAGGAACTAGCAAAAGCTTTTAAGAGGCAATATATGTGTAATTCAATCTAATGGTCACACTTTGAGACTTGGAGTCTTTGAAGCAAAAGACCAGTGAGAGCATCAATAATTACATCAGGAGATGGAAGAAAATGGCTTCAAAGGAGACCATAAGGACTACAAAGAGAGAGGGAGTCAGGATGATTGTTAAAAGGGCTCTACTTGGTATTAGCACCAGAACTTGGGGAATATTGGTTAGAAACTTTAAAGACCTTTGAAATGCAAGTTTGCAAGCTGAAGAGTTAAAATCCAAGTCAAGAAAATAGTATAGGGGAAGAAGAAGTGCCCTGTCTCAGCCTCACTCTAAGGGAAACAAGATGTTGACATAAATGCAGTAACAGCACATAAACAGTTCACTATTTTAGAAGGTTGAAAAAAAAGGGAGTGTTAAAGCCTCTGGCACTAAGAACACCTCCTAACACACTATCTAAGGGTTATGATGCAAATGCTTACTACGTTTTTCATCAAGGAGCAAGTCACAACACTGATGATTGTTATAGGCTGAGGCATGAGATTCAAGATCTCATTGATAATAAGATGATTGTCCTAGTAAATTTTTGAAGGCCTAGCATTCGAGGGAACCCTTTTTTAAACTATCATAATGTTCCTCCCCCAAATCAAGGGACCTTCATGATAGATTTTAGGATTTTTGAGGAAGTTGTTATTGCAATTATTGAGCAGGTTATGAATGAGGTCCCAGTTGTTTACACTATCAATCCATGGGAATGCTCAAATAAGGATACATAAGAGATGTAAAGGAGGAGAATGATTCAGCTATGGGAGGAGAGTGATAAAGAGAAAGAAATGAAACAAGTGAGCCATTTGACACGTAAGGGGAAATACTACCTTAATAAAGAAGCTCCAAAGAAATAATGGTTGAGAAGAAAATTGATGAACTCATTATAAAGACGAAAAAAGATGATAAACCCCATTGTGAAATAGCTAAAGAAAATGCCAGCCCATACTAATGTGTGGGAGTTGCTTATCACCTCTCCAGAACATAAGAAGGTAATAGTAGAGTCTTTGTCAAGTCCAACTATCTCAAAGGAAGCCACTTCAAAGGATGTTGTTATAATGGTGACTCAAAATGGTAAAAACATATTCTCATATAAGGATCTGCCACTAGAAGGAAGGGTTCACAAATTGGCCTTATTCATTTGAGATGAAGTGAAACAAAAATGCACACCATGTGTGATGGTTAATGATGGATCTAGGATTAACACTTGCTCATTAAAGTTACTACATAAGTTTGCTTTGTCTGAGAAAGATTTGGAAGCCTTTGATAATGCCATTTGGGCCTATGATGATAGCAAGAGGGCAGCTGTGGTAAAGAAAAGCATAGTGGAACTAATGGCAGCGTTCATAGTCTTTGACATCACAATCACTTTCTCGCTTTTGTTGCGAACACCATGGTATCACCTATGGGTGGTGTACCTTCCACTATTCACCAAAAAGTTAAGATTCCTTATAAATGAGAGATTGTGACAATTTGTGTAGAGGTTGGAGAGATTGTATTAGCTTTAAATGTGGTTGTTCCACATCTTTGAGGGTTTCAGATTATAAGAGTCACTGATAAATGGGTTGATCATAAAGTTATAAAGATTATAAAAAATAATAACTTTCTTTTAGGACAGGTGTTAAGGAAGGATTCTACCAACATATCAATGATCCTAGAAATCCCCACTCAAACTATAAGGAAAGGATTAGGGTAACAAGGTAAAAAGCCGAACCTAAAAGTAAAGGACTTATACTGTAACATCCTTATCCATATTCATTGGCATTCTTACATGAACATATTCATTAGATAAATAATTTGCAATCCCACATGAGCATATGCAATGGATAAATGATCATTTAGATATGTGAATTGGTAAGCACGGTAATGACACTTGCACCATTGCATTTGGGACACTTGAACTTATAAGTAATATTTGTATAGTTGCATGGAAAATTATCTTATGTTGTGTGCATGTTATAGTATCATAAATAATGGTTTTGTAGAGCTTATTTGAAAGTATAAGGAGCATATGAGGATTAGGAGATGGATGGAGGAGATGAAGGAGTGAAGAAGAGGGACTAAAAGGGAAAAGTGAACTTCCAACCAAATGGAAATGAGACACCATGTTTTTGTCTTGTTATAATAGGTTTACAAGTGGAACTTTTTAGCCTTTAGGATCAGAATAAAGTAGTTAAATTTAAGGGGTAGTAGAATAAAGAGATAGCTAAGGAAGAAAGAAAAAAAAAAAAGAAGAAGAAGAAGAAGAAGTAGAGGGAGAAGAATGAATTGCCTAGGAAGGAATCCTAAGCTTTTCTGGTCCTGGGATAATAAGTAAGTTAATTTATCTTCTTCCCACGTGAAATTATTCCATCATGAGATGTTAATAAGTTAATTTATCTTCTTCCCACGTGAAATTATTCCATCATGAGATGTTAATCATGCATGGTTAGTAAGAATTATGGAGTATTTGAGGTACAGCTCATGTATGAAAGTTGAAATTCAAGAGAAATAATGGTTGATTGTGTTGGTTTTGTTGTTAGTACAAAATTTTGTACCCATAATTTCATAACCCTAGAAGAGGAATTAGTAAAAGTGCAAAATATGAAAGTTGTAGCTTTACGTCCCACATAAATTCATGTAAAACATTTTTGCTTAATTTGGTGTGTGTGAGGAGATATGGCTCCTTAATGAGAGCTTATTCACAACCAACTGAAATCACCTCAGTCCTTCTATTTTCTTATATTTTGATGATCTCATGTTCAGATTTAGACAAAGTGCAAAGCATAAAATTTGTAGGGTTATATACCCTATAAGTACTTATGAAGTATTTTTGCTTGATTTATTGTGTGGAAAGAGATATGACTCATTGATTGTAATTGACCCTGAACCTGATTAAACCTCATTTATTTTTTAATTTTGTTTTCCAAGAATTTAATGGCCATAGATTCAGAATTTGGTGATGTGAAAAACTTAAAAGTTGTATATTTATGTTTGATATAAATGTTTGTAAAATATTTTTGCCAAATTTAACATGGTTGATGAGATATTGCACCATCATTATGAATGATTGTCAACATGTTGAAAACCTGCTCACCTTGAGATTGGTCATTTGTTTTGGTGGCCCTATAGACTGAATTAGACAATGAGTAAAACATCAAAAATATTCATTTATGTGTTTTGTAACTTTTGGTTGATCAGGTTTGCAATTAGATTTGTACAATTTGAGATATACCTAAGAATGTATGACCTACTCAAACTAAGATGACATTGAAATAGGGAAAAATTCAAAAATTCATCATATTTCCTATATATGTTATATTGATTTGAAATTTGAATATGTTGTATTACTATGTGTCTAGTTTGTTTGAAAAAAGAATTAAGTCATTTAGATAAGTATATATAAAGTTATTGCTATGAGAGTGTAGCAAGGTCAGACTACCATATATGGAAGAAATGCATAAACACTAGGTCCACTTGTATGGATCATGCCATAGTTGCATACCAAGCATTCATAATCATTTTGACATACTTATAGCCATGTATGTATCAAATGTTAGGATCTCAACACTTTAAGGAAGCCCAAGAGAGAGAGCCAAACCTACCATACAGGTTGGTCACATCAAAAGGTAAGTAAAAACCATAATTAGATTTTAATGTGTATGTGTGATAATTTTATGATGTGATTATGTTCTATTACATTTATATGTGACTGAATTGTTACCTTTCACATATGAATAATATTCAAGTGAGAATTACATGCTCTTAATGATTACTTAGTATACCATTATGAATGAAGGAACACTTGCAAATGGAACTAAAAGGATGTTGTGATCTGCTTGTCAAACATTTGCAAATCACTTAGAAAAAGAGGACCAATATGTCCTAGTGGCACATGTTATTGATCAAATGATTCACTTGTTATAAAAAATCAAATGTCACTTGAATCACATGAATTCTCGAGAGCAATGTTTTCCTTATAAGGTCACGACAAAAATCAATCTATTGCATTTGCACTTACATAGTCAATTGTTATACTTGTTATGTATTCTGATGATATTTGATTATTGGTTGTGCCATAATAATCTTATTTTTGTTTTTATTTATTGAGTCGCGACTCATCAAATCACAATTATGTTTTTTTAGATACTAAAGCATAGGGTTTGGATACTTTGGTGCTTAAAGTTTTCATAGAGACACATAGACCACATGTCGTCGCCTAAATTCTAACTCTTTCTGTCCTTGTGCCATGTACATATATCTAAATAATGGTCGCTAGCCTTGAGTATTAGCTAACATATATGTGCATTAAATACATGCTAGAATGTGTTAGTATGATGAATAAATCTTTATGCATATGTATTTTTGGACATGATTGCCATGATTTGTAAATGAAAATGGTTATTACAGCTTTTGGTATTAGATCAGGGATAGGTTCCATAGGGACATACATATGAACATGACATGACTTTTGCACTATTATGCATTATCATATGACATAGTCTTATATGTATATACGACATTAGCAGAGGGTAGTCATGGTGGTACCTATGGCCCATTAAGGAGAGAGAAGTTAGACAATTTGCATTCCATAAAAGCATCACGCTAACCATTAAGAGATCAACCTACTGATAGAGTTATATCTCCTACACATTCTCATGCACAACACACATCTCATGGGCAACCAGAACATAAAATTGATGAACCAACAATTTAGGGTCAAGAAATTCAAAGAGAAATAAGGTATGACAAATTAAGAAAATAGGGTGCAGTGGATTTCAATGGTACCATAGATCCATCAGTGGCAGAGGTATTGCTAAAAAGAACACAAAGAGTTTTGAATTTGATGAAATTGCATACCAGAAGAAAAGTTTGACTTTGTAGTGTCGCCATTACAGGGGGATGGATATATGTATGGGAAACCATTCCAAGGAGTGATGTCCAGCCTCTAGTGCTTACGTGGGATGAATTTCTTCATGAGTTCAATAATAATTATATGTTAAAAGTGTACAAAGATGATAACAAAAGGGAATTTTTAAACCTAAAGTAGGGAGAGATGACTATAATCGAATAAGAAGTAAAATTTAATCAATTATCTCATTATGCATCCTTTATGGTGGCCACTGACAAAGACAAATGTCAAAAGTTTCAAGAGGGACTGAGGTATGAGATCAAAAGTAAGATCACAGCTGTAGATCTTGAAAGTTATACCAAGCTAAAAGATGTTGCAATCAGGGTTGAAAGATTAGAAAAAGAAAAGATAGAGCAACGAGTAAAAAGAGGGCCTATTGAGCTTGTGGAAGATTTTAATAGAAAGAAAGGTAAACGTGGATATTATATGCCATCACAGTCCAGTGCTAGGGGTGGTTACTCTAGTTATAGAGGTAGAGGATTGGGAGTTTCATCATATGCAAGCAGAGGTCAAGGCCAAGTTATGCAACAACGACCTTCATATGTACATTGTGGCAGGCAACATATGAATGAATGTACAAAATTGACTGGTGGGTGCTAATTTTATAGGCCTTTTGGTCATATGCTTAGAGATTGTCCTGAAAGAGTCTAGAATGGTAGAAGGAGGTAGAGTCAAAGGCAGAGCTACATCAGAGTCTACAATTTAAGTTTCAAAGGCAAGTGAAGTTAGAGTATCATTTTGCAGAGGCCAAGGCAAAAGTTGAAAAACCATAATTGGCCATAGTATGAGCAAATTAAAAGGTCAGAGTTCTAGACCCTCGACACAGACTAGAGTATTTTCCATGACTAGGCCAAAAGTTGTTACTGCTCCATAAGTATTCACTGGTAAACTTTTTCTCCATGATTTAAAAGTTGATACATTAATTGATCTTGGCTCCACACATTCGTTCATTTCATTGAACATGACATCACAATTGTGTAGAAAGCATTAACCTTTAGGTTTTAATCTGTGTTAGTACTCCTTTGAGAGAAGTGATGATTATGGATAAGGTATATCATGATTGTGTGATTCAAATTGATGGCGTTGAGTTGAATGTTGATCTAGTATTGTTGCCATTCCATGAATTTGATGTGATACTGGGTATGGATTGGTTATCCAAATATCATGTAATAGTGAATTGTTTTACTAAGGAAGTTATTTTGGAATCTCCAAATCATATAAGGGTTATGTTTCAAGGGGAAAGGCAAACTGTACCTGTATGGCTAGTTTCTGTTATCAAGGCTTTTCGCATGATTAAAAGTGGTTGTGAGGCTTATTTGGCACATATGGTAGACATAAGGCTTTTAAATGAATTACTTGAGAATATTTTCGTGGTAAATAAGTTTTTAGATGTTTTCCCAACTGACTTACCTAGTTTGCCACTTGACAGGGAGATAGAATTCACAATTGAGTTAGTCCTAGGAGCTGCACCGATATCTATTCCACCTTATAGGATGGCTCCAGCTGAGTCGAGAATATTAAAGACCCAATTGCAGGAACTACTTAAAAAGGGATTCATCAGATCGAGTGTGTCACCTTGGGGTGCTCTAGTATTCATTGTTAAAAATAAAGATGGGACAATAAGGTTGTGTACTGATTATAGACAATTAAATTGAGTTACTATGAAGAACAAGTATCCTTTACCAAGGATAGATGATATGTTTGACTAGTTACGAGGAGCACAGGTGTTTTCTAAAATTGACCTAAAATTAGGATATTATCAGCTCAAAATTTCAAGCCCATATGTACCAAAGATAACTTTTTGGACCAAGTATGGGCATTATTAATTTTTGGTGATGCCATTTTGTTTGGCTAATGCACCAACTACATTTATGGCTCTTATTAACAAAGCATTCTAGCCTTACTTAGACAAATTTGTAATTGTGTTTATTGATGACATACTGGTGTATTCAAGGAGCAAAGAGGAGCATGAACAACATTTAAGGATTATGTTGCAAATTTTGAGAGAAAAATAACTATTTGCTAAATTATGCAAGTGCGAGTTCTAGATTGACCATGTGGTATTTTTACGACATATAGTTTTTGAAAAAGGCATAGAGGTGGATCCAAACAAAATTGAAGCAATAGTAAAATGGGAAGCCCCAAAGAATGTTGCAAAAGTCCAAAGTTTCTTAAGACTAGCAGGATATTATCGTCGATTTATTGAGGGATTTTCACTTATAGTTGCTTTTTTGACTAAGTTACTTCAAAAAAAAATGTAGCATTTCAATGGTCTAAAGCATGTCATGAGAGTTTTGATGAATTAAAAGATAGATTGACATATGCTCCAGTGTTAGCCATTTCTACAAATAATGGATTATTTGCAGTATATACAGATGCCTCTCATCAAGGTTCGGGATGTGTTTTAATGCAACATGGTAAGGCAATTGCATATGCATCTAGACAACTGAAACCTTATGAATTATCTTACCTAGTACATGACTTAGAACTTATTATTGTTGTGTTTGCTTTTAAAATATGGAGACGTTACTTATATGGAGAAACTTTTTAGATATTTATAGATCACAAGAGCTTGAAGTATTTGATGAGCCAAAAAGAATTAAACATAAGGCAGAGGCAGTGGTTAAAACAGCTAAAGGATTATGATCACACCATTGAGTATCATCTAGGGAATGCAAACACGGTTGTTGATGCTTTGAGCTAGAAATCAAGAAGCGGTGTAACTCATTTATAGGTATTTGCATTGTCTTATTAAGTTCAATTATGAGCTATGAATATGGAACTAAACATATAAAAGAATGGGGTATTGATTACTACTTTTCAAATGAGACCAATATTGCATGATCGAATTAAAAAAGCACAGGGCAAGGATCCAAAGTTACATTGAATGATTGAAATGGTAAAATAGGGGAGACATGATGATTTTGATATTCAAAATAATGCCTTGATGTTGGGTTCTTGTATTTGTATGCCTAATGTTGATAACTTGTAAAGAGAAATCCTAGAAGAAGCACATAATGCTCTATATGCCATGCATCCAGGAATGATAAAAATGTATAATACCTTGTAATCTCATTTCTGATGGCCTAAAATGATGAAAGATGTAGAAGCCTATGTTTCAACATGTTTAACTTGTCAGCAAATCAAAATGGAACATCAAGCATCAGCTAGAAAATTGAAACCATTGACGATTCCAATATGGAAATGGGAAAGAATAACCATGGACTTTGTATATGGGTTACCGAGAACTTTGAAGAAAAATAATGCTATATGGGTGATAATTGATAGACTAACTAAGTCAGCTCACTTTTTGCCTATTCGATGGTTTAGTTCACTTAAGCACTCTAGCCAATAAATATGTAGATGAAATTGTCTGACTACATGGCGTTCTAATGTCCATTGTATCAAATAGAGATCCACGATTTACATCTCGATTTTTGGTCAGTTTGTAACAAGCTTTGGGAACTAAGTTGAGTTCCAGTACTGCTTTTCATCCTTAGACAGATAGGTAATCTGAAAGGACAATTTAGACACTTGAATACTTGCTTTGAGCTTATGTGATAGAGTTTAAAGGTGCAAGGGATGAATACATTGCGTTGATTGAATTTGCTTATAATAATCATTATCATAGTAGTATACAGATGACACCATATGAAGCACTATATGGAAGAAAATGTCAAAGTCCTATCTATTAGGATGAAGAAGGGATGCGTGTTTTAGAAGCACCAAAACTAGTGCAAGACACTGTGGACAAGGTGAAGGTAATTAAGAGCAAACTTAAAGTAGTACAAGACACGCAAAACAGCGATATAGACTAACACATAAGAGAAATGGAATATGAAGTAGGAGACAAAGTGTTCTTTTGAGTTTCACAATGGAAAGGAATAATTCAATTTGGCAAGAAGGGCAAACTGATTCTTCAATACATAGGACCATGTGAGATCTTAGAAAGAATTAGTCCATTCACTTACAGGCTAGCACTGCCACCAGAGATGACTCAGATTCATGATGTATTCCATATGAGTATGCTCAGAAAGTATTGGTTTGATCCTACACATATACTTAGGGATCCAACAATAATAATTACAAATGATGTAAGTTACATTGAAAAACTAGTGAAAATCATTGGTTAAACAGTTACGAAATCGAGAAATCCCATTGGTTAAGGTTTTATGGAGAAATCACTTACAAGAAAAGGCTCTATGGGAAACTAAAGAGAACATTAAACGACAATATCCACATTTGTTTATAGGTATTGAATTTCAAGGACAAAATTCTTTATAAAAGGAGAAGAAATGTAACATTCCTATCCATATTCATTGGCATTCTTACATAAACATATCCTTACATAAATGATTTGCAATCCCACATAAACATATGTAATGGATAAATGGTCATTTAGATATGTGAATTGGATAAGCACGATGATGACATTTGCACCATTGGGACACTTGAACTTATATGTAATATTTGTATAGTTGCATGGCAAATTGTCTTATGTTGTGTTCATGTTATAGTATCATAAATAATGGCATTTTAAAGCTTATTTAAAAGTATAAGGAGTGTATAGGGATTAGGAGATGGATAGAGGTGATGAAGGAGTGAAGAAGAAGGGGAAAAGTAAACTTTCAACCAATGGAAATGAGACACCATGATTTTGCCTTGTTATAATAGGTTTACAAGTGGAATTTTTTAGGCTTTAGGATCAAAATAGAGAGGTTAAACATGGAATTTTTTAGCCTTTAAAGAGAGAGCTAAGAAAGAAAGAAAGAGAAGAAGAAGAAGAAGAAGAAGAAGAAGAAGAAGAAGAATAAGAGAGAAGAGTGAACTGCCTAGGAAGGAATCCTAAGCTTTTATGGTTTTGAGATAATAGGTAAGTGAATCTATCTTCTTCCTACATTAAATTAATCCCTCATAAGATGTTAATCATGCAGGGTTAGTAAGAATTATGGAGTATTTAAGGTAGAGCTCATGTATGGAAGTTTAAATTCAAGAGAAACAAAAGATAAATGTGTTGGTTTTATTGTTAGAGCATAATTTTTACCCACGATTTCATAATCGTAGAAGAGGAATTAGGGAAAGTGTAAAAAAAGAAAGTTGTATCTTTATGTCCCATATAAATGCATGTAAAATAGTTTTGCTTAATTTGGGGTGTGTGAGGAGATATGGCTCCTTCATTAGGGCTAGTTCATATCTAACAGAAATCACCTCAGTCTTTCTATTTTCTTATATTTTGATGACCAAATGTTCTGATTTAGATAAAGTGCAAAACATAAAATTTATACAATTATATCCTCTCTAAATACTTATGAAGCAGTTTTGCTTGATTTGTTGTGAGGAAAGAGCTATGGCTCATTGATTATGACTAACCCTAAACCTAATGAAACCTGATCTGACTTTTAATTATGTTTTCCAAGAATTTAATGGCCATAGATTCAGAATTTGATAATATGACAAACTTTCAAGTTGTATATTTATGTCTAATATACATTCTTGTGAAATATTTTTGCCAAATTTAACATGGTTGATGAGATATTGTACCTTCATTATGAATGATTGTCAACATGTTAAAAAACCCGCTCAACCTGAGATTGGTCATTTGTTTTGGTGATTTCATAAACTGAATTAGATAATGAGTAAAACATGAAAAATGTTCATTTATGTGTTTTGTAACTTTTGGTCAATCAGTTGTGAAATTAGATTTGTGCAGTTTGAGATATACCCAAGATTGTAAGACCGACTCAGATTGAGATGACATTAAAACAGGGCAAAATTAAAAAATTCACCACATTTTCTATATGTCTTATATTGATCTGAAATTTGAATATGTTGTATTATTATGTGTCTAGTTTTTTTGGACAAAAGAATCAAGTCATTTAGATAAGTATATCAAATGTTATTTTTGTGAGAGTGTAGTAAGGTCAGGTTGCCATGTAAGAAAGGTATGCATAAACAATAGGTCTACTTGTATGGATCATGCCATAGCTGCATACCAAGCATTAGTAATCATTTTGACATACTTATAACCATGTATGTATCTAATGTTAGGATCTTAACACTTTAAGGAAGTCTTAGAGAGAGAACCAAACCTACCGTAAAGGTTGGTCACATCAAAAGGTGAGTAAAAACCATAATTAGATTCTAATGTGTATGTGTGATAATTTTATGATGTGATTATGTTCTATTACATGTGTATGTGACTGAATTGTTACCTTTTACATATGAATACAAGGTAAGTGAGAATTATATGCTCTTAATGATTACTTGGTATACCATTGTGAATGAATACTTGCATATAGAGCTAAAAGGATGTTGTGATCGACTTGTCAAACACTTGCAAATCACTTGAAAAAAGGGATCAATATGTCATATTGGCACATGTTATTGATCAAATGCTTCACTTGTTATATGCTGGCTAGCAAAATCAAATGTCACTTAAATCACATGAATTCTTGGGAGTAGTGTTTGCCTTACAAGGTCACGATAAAAATCAATTTATGCACTTGTACTTGTATAGTCAATTGTTATACTTATAATGTATCCTGATGATATTTGATTATTGGTTGTGCCATAAGAATCTTATTATTATTTTTATTTATTGAGTTGCAACTCACCAAATCGTGATTGTATTTTTCAGATACTGAAGCATAGGGTTTGGATACTTTGGTGCTTAAAGTTTTGCATAGAGACACATGGACCATATGTCATCAGCTGAATTCTAACTCTCTCTCTCTCTCCTTGTGTCATGTACATATATCTAAATAGAAACCAGTTTATGGTCACTAGCCTTAAATATTAGCTAACATATATGTACATTAAATACATGTTGGAATGTGTATGTATGATGAATAAACCTTTATGCATATATATTTTTGGACATGAATGCCATGATTTGTAAATGAAAATGGTCATTACATGTATGGACTGTTATTAGATTTCTTTGTGAAAAAAGGGGAAGCCACAAGAAAAGTCAAGTAAGAAGTTCTTGAGAAGGAAAAGTTACTGGGAAAGGATATAAACGAACTCATGAAGGCCTTTTTCCAGCTAAATGTTGGTGAGTTAGGAGATTAAACTTATTAGGACCCACCCAAAGAGGAGGATGGCAAGATGAAGAAGAAGAATATGGGTAAATAAATCTTGGTGATAGAGAACGAATGAGAATCAAATCAAATTGTAGTCTTATATGGTCCTTAGTCTATATAGCTATGGAATGATAGGAAGAAGATCACTGATGAATAGGTCAAGTAGTACTTGTTGGATCAGAAATTCTGAGCCACTAGGAAAGATCACATAAAGGATGGGCTTGAATCGATGAAGTAGAATGCACCCTTCTTGGACTCAAAATGGGAATATACTAGGCCATAGAAGTTTATTAAAGCTATGTACACATGGATAAAATTGAAGGGTATTGAGAGCATGATTATGAACTCTATTAAGGAAATGAGTGATAAGGAAATGCAAGGTCCTGTAGTGGAGACTGAGCCAATTATGATGAAAAGTGTAACTTTCTAGGCAGATTTTCTAAGGATTGAGCTGACAAATGATTAGATGAAATAGAGTTTTGAAGGGGTTGTCAAAGCTATCATAGGAATAAAAGATGGGACAGAGGGTGAGAATGGAACATATATTGCATAAGGTGAGAACACAAGTATACTGACTAGTAAGGAGAAGAATGAGATGAAGGAGAAGAATGAGATGAAGGCACATGACGAGAAGGTTTTTATCGCTCCCCTAGAGGAAGTTGTTTTTTCATATTCCACTGATGTTCTTGTTTTCAGTCTCTTTAAGGATGATAATGTATTTCTTTCTAAGTTTAAGTCAATCAATGATAAGTTTGCTTATTTGTGTGATGTGTTTCTTGATGGTAGTGTGCATAACATACATCATTTCATGAGCATATTTAATATTAATTATATGCATACCACTACATTTAACCATGGCACATAGGAAAATCCAAATCCTGTTCATCGCCAATAGTGTGACACTAGAGGATGGGAGAAAGTTTGAATAACTGCTCAAAAAGTACTAGAGGGTCTTTGCTTAGACATACAAAGAGATGCCAGTAGTTGATATGCAAATTGCAGAGCATAAAATCTTGACTTACCCACATATGAAATTAGTAAAATAGAAGCTTCAAAAGATGAGACCTGAATGGGCCCAATTGATTAAGGAATAAGTAGCAAAGCTATTGAATGCCAAATTCTTAGAGGTGGAGGACTACACTAAATGGTTAGCCATATAACATTAGTACTGATGAAGGATGGGAGAGTGAAAAATATGTGTCGACTATAAGGATTAGAATAAAGCATGTATAAAGGATGATTTTCCATTTACACACATAGACATACTAGTAGACAACACCGTGACGTGCTTTATGTATTCCTTCATGGATGGATTCTCAAGGTATAACCAAATTCTCATGGCAATCACAAATAAGATGAAGATAACTTTTGTCATAGAGTGGGAGACATATTGCTTACAAGGTGATGCCATTTGGGCTAAAGAACACAAGAGCGATGTACTAGTGAATGTCAACTGCCCTATTGAATGATTTGATCCATAAAGAGGTGAATGTGCATATAGATGGCATGACGATGAAATCAAAATTAAGGGAATGGCAATTTGAAGCCATGGAGAAATTCCTAAAGAAGGTCGATGAGTACAACTTGAGGTTGAACCTAAAGAAATGTGCATTTAGGGCCACCTCTAATAAGTTGTTAAGATACGTGGTCAGTGAAAAGCAGACCGAAGTGAACTCAAACAAAGTAAAGGCAATTTAGGATATGCCCACACCTAAAACAAAAAAGGAGATCTGAGGTTTTTGGGTCATATACAGTACATTAGACGGTTCATAGCAAGACTAACTCTAATTTGTGAGTTGATCTTCAAGCTGTTAAGGAAGGATCAACCAGTAAAATGGAATGGATAGTGTCAGGGTGCCTTGAAGAAAATAAAAGAATATTTTACCAATCCTCCAATTTTAAAGCCACTGAAGCTAGGAAAATCTCTAATTTTGTATCGAACAATAAAAGATAACTTCATCAGTGTAATACTAGTTTAGGAGGATGAAAGAAGGAATGAACATATAGTGTACTATCTCAGCAAGGAGTTGTTGTCCTATGAAGTGAAGTATAACCATATAGAGAGGACTTATTAGGCATTGATTTGGTGACAAAGAAGTTGAGGCATTATTTTCAATCATATTCCGTAAAGGTAGTTTCAAAGCTTGTCCTGGTTAAATACTTGCATGAAGCTCTGTCCCTCACTGGAAGATTGGTAGTATGGTTGATCTTATTGACTAAATTTGATATTAAGTGTGTACCTAAGAAAGTGATCAAGAGACGAGCAATTTCAAAATACTTGGCACAATAACCTCTCAAAGAAAGAGAATATTAACTTTTCAAGTTCCTAAATGAAGGGTTAGGGGCAACTGAGCCTCAAGGGTGGAGAGTATACTTTGACAGGGCTATAAATAAGAAAGGGGAAGGTGTAGGAGTAATTCTTATCTCGCTAGAAAGAGAGCTTTTCCCTGTAGCCAAGAAGTTGAATTATAAGGTGACTAATAATATGGCTAAATATAAGGCCTGTGCACTAAGGCTCCAACACTTGAAGCAGAAAAAGGGTTAGGACAACAGAGGTGTTTGGTTACTCATTGCTAATCATTTCACAAGAAATAGACTAGTGGGAATTGAAAGAAAAATGTTTGGGCCTATATTTAGAGCATGTGAAGGGGTTGGTGTAGAATTTCCAAAGGTTTACATTTCATCATCTACTAAAAGAAGAAAATGCAATGGTTGATCCTTGGCCACTTTAGTCTCTATCTAGGACAAACTAAAAGTGATGCCCATGAAGCTGCTTATCATGCTTTAATCTAGGGTGTCATGTTACAAAGATAAAGGAGTAATGTAAGTATCAATGGAAAATCACTCCTTGTATCTTCATATACAAAGGAATTTGGAAAATAGTGAATACCCTAATAAGGCTGAGAAAAAGAATAAAGATGTGATCCAATGGCTTTCTTCACAGTTTATGGTCTACAATGGTGTAATGTACAAAAGGATGATCGATGGAGTCCATTTGCAATACTTGGCTAAGGAAGAGGCCCATAATGTCATTGAGGAGGTGCATGCAAGATTTTATGGTCCCCACATGAATAGGAAGATATTGGCAACAAAATTCTAAAGTTGGGGTATTAATGGACTACTATAGAGCATGACTATATTCAAAAAGTTCAGAGTTATCATGATTGTCAGGTTAATGGTAGCCTTAGTCATTTGTCACCGAGTTGCAAAATTTGACATCACTTTGGTCATTTATAGAATGTGGCATTAATGTCATCAAAGAAATCAAGTTGAGTTCTTCAAGAGGGAATAGGCATATTGTAGTGGCAGCATATTACTTCTTGAAGTGGGTAGAGGATGAAGCCTTTCATAAGCTAGGGGCAAAGCATAAGACATAATTCATTAAGACGAACCTTATCTACCACTATGGAGTGTCACACCAATGTTGTCCATTTCTAGGCAGGGGTCAAAGATATGTTGGGAAAGTATGAGGTGGTCCAGCACAAGTCATCACCATATAGATCGCAGGCTAATAGAACAGTGGAAGCAGTAAATAAGAATGTCAAGAACATCATTACATAGATGGTGGAGACATATAAAAACTACTTTGATAAATTTACCTTTCACTTTATAGGGTTACCGACTTACAATAAGAGCATTGACTGGGATGGCACCATACTCTTTGGTACATGGGATAGAGGCAATACTGCCAATTGAGCTAGAAGTGAAATCCTTATCGATATTAGTTTATTCTAGCATTCTTGAGTACTAATGGATGAGGAGTAGACTTGAAGACCCTGCATCACATCTAGTTGTATCAAGCTAGAATGGCTTGTTCATTTAACAAGAAGATTAAACTAAGCATGATAAGGGTTGGTGATCTAGTACTGAAGATAATCGACTGCCAAATCAATATCCTTAAGGAAAGTTTAAGCTAAACTGGAAAGGTCCCCATACATTCAAACAAATATACTCCGAGGGTATAGTGAAACTAACAAATATGGATGTGAATGAGGTGTCATCGAGCTAGTGAACTTAAACTAGTTAAAGAAGTATTGTGTATGAGGTGTGAAAAAAGTAAGATAGCTCGCTAAGAAGAAAATCCAAAAGGGCGGCTTAGGCAAACATTAAGGCATGAAAAAAAAAAAAAGAAAGAAAAGCTCGATAAATCAAAAACCTAAAAGGGTGGTTTTGGCAAAAGTTATAACATAAAAATGCATAAAATAAATAGATTAAAAGTCGAAAGAGTGCGACTGACCACTAATGACCATTGACAAGAACAATTGAATGACAACAAAGAAAATAAGGATAGATGAGTAAAGCAACAAATGTTTGGCAAGAAGAAAATAAAGATAAATGAGCCAAAAACAAGCAAAGCAATAATTGTTTGGCAAGACAAGGAGGTGGCATAATGTGCCAATGTTAAAAGTAGAAGTCATGTATTTAATTAATGCCAAAATTTGGAAAATGTAAATGATTCATTCCAATCGTAATATCAAATGGAAATGCGTTTGCATAATTAGAGTGAATGAGTCATACATGCTTTTGAACTGGAAGTAAATATAAAATAGTTGTTATTTGAAAAATATCATTGTCTATTATTTCCTAATGTGATGCATGTAGATCTAAAAGTCATGTAATCATGCCATGTAGTTTGTATCATCATCAGGTTGTGGATCCCAGCCAATGTAGAAGTCACAAATGTGATGACTGGTCCATGTAGCCTCAACTCTGTCCATGAAGCGTTGCGATAAGAAACCATCCATAAATGAAGGAAGGAATTGAACCTTGAATTGAGGAATGATAAACTAGTGATGCACATGAGCTAGGTCATAAAATGTGCTTAAAGCCAAGGCGAGAATGATGACGTAATCCCTGTAAGTCCTTAAAGTAACACCCAACAAATTCCACTACGGGCAGCTCTAACAAATGTTGGTGGCAGTGATATGAGACATCCATTTACCCTATTATGCTCTAGTAGTAGTTGGCCTTGACAAATGATAGTTTGAATGATGTTACGGGTAGTAAAGCCTTGCATCCATGGGAGGGGTAGCCAATAGTCCTAATCTCTCTTGCAGCCATATTTAAAAAAAGAAAAAGAAGGAAAAAAAAAAGAGGAAAAGAAAGAAAAATAAAAACATGATCATTAGGTTGAAAACTTTAAAAGGCAACCTAAGCAAAAGTGACGGGTCCGCTAGATTGAACCCATAAGGACGGTCCAAGGAAAAGTTAGGGCAAATAAAAAAATGAGAAGAAAAATAATAATTAAAAAATACAACAAAAGCTATTGCAAGGGGGACCCTTACTTGAAGCAACAATGGGCTCCCCATAAAAGAATTGTTAACAATAAGAGCAACTTTGTCAAGTCCTATAATGGTCTCGCTAACTATATTCAGCACTGGGGTCCTATTTGACTCAGCCCCTTTAAAGAGTGGTAAAATCTGTAAATCTATCTCTTAATCCTCTCTTCATAATAAATACTTGCCCATCAAAATAGCTGCAACAATATGAGTTTGGGCTGCATGAATATGGCCTCTAAAAGGGGAAAAAAAGTGATGAAAGGGGTTATAAGGATCTTCTCCTTGCCCAATATGTTCCTGGGTACCTCTTTATATTGTATATCAAATAACTCTACCAACTTTCACACATGTGGGTAATCTAGTTAAAGCAATGCAATTTGATTTGCAACATGATGTAATAGTTAATGATGGCTCTAAACTCCTCTAGCAAGGAACAAATCTTTGTATCCCTAAAATGGAAAGTGTAGGTGGTGGAATCCTATAAGTCACAGGCTACCCATAAAAAATAAGTGTTGGGGCTAATAAAAGAGAGGTAACAAATAGCTAAAAGACTCACCATGGTAGATCGGACTAGATCTAAGGTGAAAGAGATCGTAGAAATGTTTTAGACATGGTCTAAGGGCAGAAAATAATGACATACATAGCAAATGTAAAGTGGGTAGTTATAAAGGAAGAAAAGACTAGCAGGAGTGTACAACCTTTAATTGAGTCTATACAGTCCCATGCTAGGGTTGTACG
This sequence comes from Omphalea diandra, assembly GCA_949677035.1. NCBI lineage: Eukaryota > Viridiplantae > Streptophyta > Magnoliopsida > Malpighiales > Euphorbiaceae > Omphalea > Omphalea diandra. The sequence goes on along the minus strand of CATIWR010135979.1, from coordinate 3,485 downwards.
ATCTTTAAATTGGGTTGTACAAACCTAAGCCTGGGCTATACAACCCTTAGTCCCTAAAAAAATTGGGTAGCATTTCCTTTATACTTTGGGCAGAAATTGACATATGTATCTGCTATGGAAAATGTATACATTAAAAAAAATGATAATATGCACTTAGAAAACATACATTCCGAGGCTAAAAATTATGCATTTGCATTTGGAAGATGAAATATCAAAGTTTGAGGAAAAATGGAGACAATGTCACCTCAGTTCGTCCTAGAAGATCCTAAACAAGCATCCAAAAATAAAAGCTTTCAAATCACCCAATAAACTATACAACTATGTAAAAATCTACCAAATGTACCAACTATGTAAAAGATAGGACTTCCAGTTTGCATAAAAAGTAGAAAATATCCTAATAGCGAATAAAGGAAAGGGGGGGGTGGGTCCCCATGTGATGCCAATATCCTACGCCAGCCCAAAGATCCACTTCAACTTCACAGCCCAATCACAAGGGGAAGGCTTAAAAGGTTTAAAGAAGAAATTGTGTTATTCATGCAATAAGAAATAACCATTGGGCTAACCCAAGATAACTAAAAGAAGTAAAAACCCCAATTACTTGGAGATGACAGTATAAACTCTTCAAAGGAAGTCTTTAACTTGATTCATTGGAGCCCAACATGTGGAAAAGCCCATGACCCTAGTATGAAGATACTTCCTCATTAGGCTGAATTCCTTTCTTAAACTAATTAAGAACTTTGTATTTACTTATATAAGAAACATCTTTTATAATTAGGAAGATATATAATATATCTTTTAGTTATTTCCTATTTATTTTAGGAGTATCCTTTTCCCTAAATAGTTTCGGCAGATTTTAAAAACTATTTTGAAAGTAATTCTTGGGGTTTCTATAAGCTTTGTAAAGGCTATAAATAGCCCTTCTTATTCAGCCAAATTAATCAATTGAAGAATATTTCTTTTAGCAAAATTGCTTGTAAGAGTTAATTCTCTTCTTGAGTTCTTTATAGGACTTGATGAGATTGTTAAGTGAGTTCTTAATAATTTCACAAACTCATTTAATCTAGATCTTAAATTAATTAGTTAATTTAAGTTTGAGATTAACACCTCTTGAATCTTTATAATTCAAGTTGCTAGAAACAAGTTTTCTAGAGGTCTAATTGGAATTTGAGAGTTTATGTTATTTTGATCTTTGAATTAAAGCTTGGAACCTATGCTACATATGAATCGGGATCCAAAAATCAACTTCGTTCATATCATTTGGTATTAGTGCCAAGGCTAAATTCAAGATCAAAGGTATCTATCTTTATATTCTTACATTGTTCTTAGTTCATCCATTCACATTCTTCACTTTTTTGTTTTGCAATTTTGCCATATTTCAATTCTTGCATCCAAATGTGTTTCTTTTCATTATTTTTACCTTCATTAGTCTTGTTTCATCATCATATATCACATTGAAAAAAATAAAATTCAAATTTCATAAAAATCTCATTAAATTAAGGAAAACTTGATTCTAGCTTGTTTCTTGCAATTTATTCTACCTTTTTCCTTCCAAATTCATTATTTTTGTTACCAATCATCTTTTTGGTGTTTTCTGAAGTCTAGGACTGAACCATAGCTCAAAATTCAAAGGAGGTTAAAATTACCACAATACCCCTACAAGTGTTAAATTTGATTTTTTTTTTTTTAATATTTTGGGGTTATTCTTTGTGTTTCTTGCAATTCTAAGTTTGATTTTAGCTTTAAAAGTAAAAAAAAAAAAAAGAGTAAAAAAAAGAAAAGAAAGAAAGAAAGCAAAAAAAAAAAAAAAAAAAAGAAAAGAAGAACAAAAAAGAAGCTAAGAATTGCAAAGGTGTTATTTTAAAGCCAATTTTCAAATTCCCTTTCCAATTTGGCCTAGCCATACTTCTTACCATATCCTTGAGCTTAAAACACTAATTAGCACTTTTAAATTTCCTTTTAAATTCTTAGATTACTATTAGGCCTTTAGAAATTTATTTTTACAACCAATTATGTTCTTTTCAATCCTTTTATTTTCTAAGTGTTTTAAGAACTAGTTTTTATTTATTTGTGTTTTACTTAAGATTTCCTTGACATAAAGTAACTTAATCCTCAAAGAACTTAAAGAAAAGAATCTTAAGAGGTAAAAGGCAAAAAGTAGTGAGTTCATAAGAGGGTAAAAGCCAATTTGGAGTTAAACACGAGTGTGAATGCCATCAATTGAGTGTAGATACATGAGGGAGTGTTTGTGAGTATTATTTTGTGTTATTCCACTAACCATGGCAGAACTTCAAAGTGATCCAAAATGGAAGTTGTTTGTGAAAGCTATGCAAGATACTATGTCCCTAATACAATAAGAGTTTAAAGAGGTTAAATAACAACTTGGGAGCATTCAAAACGCCTCCAATTCCAATAATACCCGCACCCATTTTAGATAACCAAGGCATGGTAGATTCACTCATGAGGAGGAGGATGGTGATTCCATAGAGGAATTATCCCAAAGATCAAATAGGCAAGATAACAATCTTAGTGGCATCAAGATGAAGATTCTTACCTTCAATGGCAAGGTTGATCTCGAGGTATACCTATCATGGGAAAAAGAAGTAGATTTTATTTTTTATTGTCACAACTATAGTGAAGAAAAGAAAATTAAGCTTGCTATTATTGAGTTTGTAGATTATGCTCTTGTTTGGTGGGACCAATTAAAATATACTAGAAAAAGATGTGGGGATGAACCTATTTGTACTTAGGAAGAAATGAAAAGAATTATGAGAAAAAGATTTGTACCTAGCCATTATTATAGGGATTTGCACAACAAATTACAAAGGTTTGTACAAGGTGCTAGAAGTATGGAAGAATACTACCAAGAGCTTAAGGTGACATTGATTAGGGCTGGAATTCAAGAATCTATGGAGCAAACAATGGCAAGGTTTCTTGGTGGGCTTAACAAAGACATTGCGGATCAAGTGGAGATGTACCCTTACAATGACTTGGAGGATTTGTAACATTTGGCCCTCAAGATGGAAAAATAACAAAAGGGTAAGCCTTGTAGGCCCAATTTCTCTTTTTCTGTTGGTACTAACAAGTTTAAAGTTGGTGATAAGCCTATTAGTAGACCTAAGGCCGCAATACCCAAGAAAGAAGTAAGGAAGCCTAATTATCTAGCCAAGGTGGCCAAGGTCGAACCAACAACATCCAACAAGACCAGCTCTATAAAGTGTTTCAAGTGCCAAGGGAGAGGATGCATGGCTCGTGAATGTCTAAACAAAAGAACCATGGTACTTAGAGCTGGCGAAATTACAAGTGAAGATGAAGATGATGGAGTAGAAACTGACCCTGAAATGCCTTCATTAGAAGATGCTAGTGATGTGGACAATTTTGATGACCCCGATGAGGTAACAAGTAAAGAACTTTTTGTAACTAGACGCTCTTTAAATGCCCATGTTAAAAATGATCAAGAGCAAAGGGAAAACATTTTTCATGCTAGG
>CATIWR010135960.1:0-26022 GCA_949677035.1 Omphalea diandra | reverse complement strand
TTTATTTATATGAGATTATTTCTTTGTTTGTTTGTGTTAGGTATATGTTCACAATAAATATATATATATATATATATATATATATATATATATATATATATATATATATATATAACATGATAATAATGATGTTGTAGTTAGTTTAGAATTATACATCTAATATAGATAGATCTATTTAGATTGATTGGAGAGGGGATGTACTGGATAAAATACTTATTGCATAATAAACATAATAAGAAAATATTTGTTGAATTTATTCTTTGTATTTTATTCAGTAGCAAGGTTGTAACTTTATGTACAAGTGACATTGCGTATAATTTAGACTTGAAGTTTGTCTACAAATTAGTTCTAATTTAGCTATGATATTACAATAATGGAAACTAAATGATAAGATCAATGATACAATACTTGCTTTCCTATTTTTCTTGATTGTCGTCAACACTTTCCCTTAAGTTAGAGTGTACGTTAATAACACCTAACTTATTAAGTAATGCCTTAAATAATGATGAACCCAATGTCTTAGTGAATAAATATGCAATTTGACTATTGATCCTCACATATTTTGTCTTGATCTATCTTTCTTGAATCTTTTTATGAACTAAGCGACAATCAATATTGATATGCTTCATTGAAATACCTAGTTTGAGGCAATAAGAATAGTAGCTTAGTTGCTATAGAACAACATGATTGGTTATGAGTATTCGATTTTCAAGTCCTTTAAAGCATTTTTTTTTTTAACTAAGTGACTCCACAACATATAGTAACCATAAAGTGATATTATGCCTCAAAAGTTGATCAAGCAATCATTATTTGTTGTATCTTTGTAACATTCCCAATCTACATCATAAAAAGCATTTAATTAGAGTGTTCTTATGGAAGATAGCAAAATATATTGTCTAGGTATTCACTTCAAGTATTTAAGGACTCTATGTGTTGCTTCAATTTATATTATACATTTTATCTTTAAATTGAGTTAAAGCATGAACAACATAGACAAAGGTGAAATTATAGTTTAAACTTAAGGGAAGGAGCTAAAAATAAAAGGGGCCCAAATATATAATTTTAAAAATTTTATATAATTTATAGAGGAAATATGTAATTTTCAAAATTTTTGGAAGGCCAATATTTATTTTTGAAATTATACTAAGTTTATAGAAAAAGTTGATAACTTAAACATAGACTAAATCTAGTCTAGTAATTCTCGAATCTTCCCACAAGGCACCAATATGATGAAGGATCAATAAGGAGGTCTCCATTAGATTGTGTAAGATTAAGCTTTGATCAATTAGGAGCCTTGCTGGTTTAGCTCTTGGAAATCCAACATCTTGTATCTACAATGCATATTTCTTATAGAAGAAGGAAATCTCCTTTGAATATATTAGCAGTTTTATCCCTAAGAAATATTTGAGTTGATCAAGATCCTTAACCTTAAATTATTAGGATAAAAACTATTTTTCATCTTTATTATTTACAGAATGTTGCCTGTCAAAATCACATCATTAATATACATAAGCAATATTGTTAAACTACCTTTATGGGATTAAATAAATAATGAATGGCCAGTCTTTGATTGATGAAAACAAATGCCTTCAAAGGTTTAATAAAGCTTTAAAAACCACTATCTTGAAGATTATTTTAAGGTATATAATGACTTGTTAATTCTGCAAACTCAAGTATCTCCTTTTCATTCGAGGTAGTGACATGTATGCATCTTTATTAAGATCACTATGTAAGAATGTATTATTGATATTGAGTTGATGAAGATGCCATCCTTGAATGGCAGAAATGTTGAGGACACACACAGTAACTAATTTGGCAATTAGCTTGAAAATCTTTCAATAATCAAATCCTTCACTCTAACCATATCCGTTAGAAACTAAATGAGCCTTGCAGCACTCAATGGTTCTATTAGATTTTAGTTTCACCTTGCATACCCATTTACATATTATAAGTTTCTTTCCAAATGAGAGAGATATATTATTTGCTTATAAAATTTAAATTTAATTATACATGGATAAAAGCCATTAAAGATCCTTCGTTGCCTATAAGAAACTAGTTGGTTCTTTGATAAGGTTGTAAAAGATCTATGAAAGTTGATAACTTATTATGGAAAAACACTTGAAAAAGGTTGTATGGTATACCTAATTTTATGACTACATTAAAGGTGGATGATTATTTAGGCCTTAATGAGATGTGTACTTCCACATGAAAATTTTAAAGAGAAGAAGGTATTAGGTAAAGTAACATCAAACACAAAGAGGCACAGGACTACAAGGTGATTAAGATATAGTATTGGTAATCATAAACTCATAGTTTTTGTTATAAAGTATGTACAACTAGATGAGGCTTAATGTTATGATAAATGCATCATGGAAATGGAGATTATGAGAGTAGGAAGCATAAGACTCTTAGTGGCAGTGAAAGTGTACTTCAAAAGGAATTCATTTTCAAAAAAAGTAACATCATGCAATATAAACACCTTACAAAATTCAAGATTATATACTCAATCTCATTTTTTCCATGAAGGTAAAAAAGACACAATGGATTACATGGGCATCAAACTTGGATGATTTTTGAACATGCATAAAAGCAAAACACAAACATCCAAATATTCTTGAATGGGAATAATTTGGAGTTATACATTTTGAAAAAATAAGCTTGAAAAAGCAAAGCTCATGTCATGTTTAAAAAGTTTTTATATTTACATTTGGCCAAATTTTTTTATCATGGGGTGTGAATATAACTAATTTGATGAACAATTCCTTTAAATAAGTAATAGGTTTTAAGTGTGAATTTAGGACCATTATAACTGCGTGTAAACTTAACTTTGGAAAAAAATGTATTTTTCAACTATAATGATACAATTTATTAGGTGAGCTTATGTTCCAAATTTGTGGATCATCAAGTAAACCTATGTGTACCTAGTAAAATCATCAATTATGGTAAGGAAATATCATGTCCTAGAAATAGATGCAATATGGTAACCCTTCCTCTAAATATCAATATGTAATATTTCAGAACATGACTTGCTAGAAATTTTTCTCAAGGAAAATGGTAATCTATTTTACTTAGTTAAAGGGTAAACTAAATAATGATTGTTTTAAAAATTTTGTTTTATCTAAAAAGGAAAACAAAATAGATACGTTATTTAAACGATGCTTAGTCATTAATGCTAAGGGATAGAAAAGGATAAATAAATTGAATTACGTGATTATTTTTATGCTTGATTAAGATAGCAGAGGCTTTCCTATTTAGTTCATGTCCCAATCATCTTTCTCATGCATGGTCTTATATCACATAAAAATGATACAAGAAGAGTGATTGATAAGTTTGTTTATGGAAATGAGATTTATTTAAAAATTTAGGATAAAAATATTATCAAGAACCAAACCAAAAGAAAATATTTAGTAAGAGAACCCTTTGGCAATTCAATTGTCTTATTTTTAATATCTTTTTACTTGTGAGTAATTCAGGGCTATAAACAACATATTTAGAGTTACTCCATTATTAAGGATCTACATGACTTTCTTACCTTAAGAGGAAAAGCAAAATTCCTTACTTGAAGTTCATCATAAGTTTATAGATATTACCCACGTGATTTTTCATGGAAAGTTCAATATTACTAAGCATGCACAAGATTTATTGACTACTCTTAAGAAAAGGTACAAAATAGGAAATGTCCTTCTCATATTATAGTGAATTAGTAACATTATTACCTTCAGATGGTTGATCTTCCTATGTTTTCTTAACCATTTAATAAAAATCAATTTTATGACCCTTATAACCATAATAAATGCAATTTAAATGTGCTCAATAAATTTTTTTTTTGGTTATGTCCATCTCTATTATGTTTTCCACACTTGTAATTACCGCTTTTCTTAATTGAATCCTTGACTGCAAATGTTATTGCCTCAAGTTGAGTGCTATTACCAACAAATACATCTTATTATCATTCATGTCTAAGTATAAAAGGATTAACCTTGCTAACTGTAGGCAAAGGAATCATCATTAATATTTAACTGCATACTGTAGTAAAAGGCTTAGTAATCTCATAAGAAACTTTATAGTTTTTTATGTTTCTCAATAAAATAATTCTTTTTTCATAGTTCCATAACAACAAGGTGAGATAGGACCAAAAACATCCTCCTTATCCCATAATTCATTAGGGTTGTTAAAGGAGGAACTAATTATAGTTTTTTATGTTTCTCAATAAGATAATTCTTTTGTCATAGTTTCATAACAATAAGGTGAGATAGGACATATAACATCCTCCTTATCCCATAATCCATTAAGGTTGGTGAAGTAGGAACTAATAGATATGATCCCTTGAACATAATCATGTATTTCATTTTTATATGAAAAATTGGATATTTTTTACCTAAGAAACACATTCACATAAGTCCAACCTGTTTATGCTCCATTATAATAGAGTATACTAGCTACAATTTCTTTAAAAAGCAAACTCAATAACCAAGTCTTACCTAGGTTATTACAACAAATCCACTGTTGTAATTCATGACTTGCATCATTACCTAGCCATTATTTTTTATACATTAACAAAATCATATTTGTTATTGATTATTAAAGTCATGTGCTATAATTCTCCTTAGTGAGGAATTATGGTAAATTGCACCAATGGTCACTAAACTATTTATACAATTTTATTATGGTCACATCTTTGAATTTTTTATAATTTACTTATTAAACTTTAATTAGTATTCTAATAAATTCTAATTTGTTATTTTTTGGTTATATATGTTGATATGGTAACTGGAAGTCTGCATCACACATTTTTAGACTTGATTATTAAAAATCTATCTCCTAATCAAAATTAGTTAAGTTGAAATGCGTCCTACTCATTTTAGCTAAAAAATTTACTTTTTAGTAAACAATTCCCTTTCTCTTTCTTCTGCTCCAATTTCATGGTTCAACCAATATCTTAACTCATCATTCTAGAATCTTCAATTCTTTAATTTCTATTCATACAAAATATTCATTCCATTTTTATCTATCCTTTTCCTATCTTTATATAGACGATATGTTTAGGAATAAAAATTCCAATGTAGCATAGCCTAATTGTCTCTTGAGGTAGAGACTAGTGTCCTTATAAATAAATTCATCATTATTATCTTGATGGAATGCCATGATTCCTCTTAAGTATCTTTTTATTACTTCTACTATGATTGATTGGATGATGAAGAAAATGAAATCAAAAATGGAGAAATTATAATCATAATATTAGAGGAACCATCTACGAATGGATGCAGAGAAGGGTGTTGTATTCAAGAAATGGTAGCATTCAACAATTATTTTATGTTAATGCACGCCATTTTGTCATTTGCCCTTAAATTTTTTTATCTATATAGATATGGGGCATAGCGTACTAATTCAAATAATTGATTAGTTTTTAGTTTTTTTTTTTAGATTTTAATAATGAGATTTTAAACAAATGTATATAATTTCATATCTTACCCCTTCTTTTTTCTATATTCTTATTCTTAATGCCAATAATTTCTGATTTGCCTATAAATTCCTCCTTATTTCCCTTGCAAGATTTATATTTATAAAATCTAAACCTTAACTTTGCCCATTTATAAAATGTTTGGGTTCTTGTTTAGTCTCGTAATTCCCATAATTAATAGGTAATTTCCCTTTAAATTTATGGAATTAATGTTTAAATTCTATGTTTAATTGGACCTCACGAAGAACAATTTATGTTTGTAGGCAAACAGATTGAAGAAAAGAAAGCAAAGGAAGAAAAGAGGTAAAACACAACCATGCACATAACCATGCCTCATTTAGGACTAAGGGGCATCAAGAAGAAAAGCATAATTGTGCCTCCCTTTGAAGAGAATAAGTGAGATGGAGCACATAAAAACATGACCAATGCATGGTCATGCACAAGAAAGGCAGAATGTGAAGATCAAGACACAGCCAAAAAGCACGACCATGCACATCCAAAACACAAAAATGCGACTTTTTGTTTCCCTTCCAAAGTTTCCTTTTGAGGACCTCTAAACTTTCTACTTTGAAGAATACCTTTTTGGGCACTATTTAAGGAGATAAATCATGAAGAACAATGAGGAGGAGACACCCCCAAAATCTTAAAAAGAGAGAAATTTAGAGGGAGAAGCAATTAAAGGACAAAAGGCAAGGAACCCGAAGGAAAAAGGTCCATCCAATCAAGGTGATTCAAAAACGAGTCTTTGGCTTCCCTTACAATTAATTTGATTGATTCCTTTTCTTCTCATTTTTTTTATTAAGAACTAAAACACCTAAAGACTAGGATTGTACATGGACCTTGTGTGACGTATATTAGTTTCCATAATTTAAGTCTTTTTGGTTGTAATTATAGGTTAAATACACTAACTCCTCCGGGTTTGCCTTATTGTACTATTTAGTCCTCATTTTCTAAAATTATACTAAATGATCCTTTCGTTTTGACCATGTTACACTGTAAGGGACTTCCATCCTTTTTTAGTGTTTTTTCGTTAGTCAAACTAAAAAAAGTCAAAATTTCACTAAATATTTTATTTTAATACTAAAAATACCCTATAAAACATAACTCATCCAAGTCCAAACCATCTTTCATTTTTTTAAAAAACTAATTTTTCTCTTCTTTTATCAATTTGACTAATTTATCATTTTTCTTCTTAAATACCACCAAATTGACCAATTTATCAATTTTACCTTAATCAATGAAGAATATTAATCAAAACACTTAATCAGACGTTACTTTCCTTTTCAATTCATAGAATCAATAACCTAATAAGCATATAAGTATATAATCTTAACCTTCCTTCTCCTCTCTCTGTTTTGCCATCTAATTCAAATTCTCCGTCTGCATTCCCCCACACCAAAACCCATCTAATTCAAATTCTCTACCATGCATCGCAATCAAGAACACCATCCTACAATTCATACCTACACCGTCATCGATGAGTCTATTGATAAAGTTGTACCATCTGGTTATAGACGAGCCTATAGATGAAGCTACACCTTTACATGGTGACTTGACTAAGCCGACCGAGTTATCAACACATTTCTCGACTGAATGCTACCTAACAACACCATGAGTTTAGGTGTTGGGATTGTCTAGGTTTATGGGCTTTGAGTATTGTTTTTATGTTATTTATAGATTTTGGGTTTTGTGAATTGATTGAAAAAGGATTTGTTGGAATTCAAGATTGGGTTTCAATTATGTTTATGAGCTTGGGTTTTGATTACAGAAGGATGGGTATCGAATAAGTTTGGCTTTAGATTTGGAGAGTTTGAATGCTTTGATTTGAGAGCAAATGGGTATGGGATGCATGGAGATGTTGCTGAAGAACTTATTTTAGATGGGTAATCTGTAATTTTGGGTTTGATAATACATGGTTCCAATTGAAGTGATTCCATTTGTGTTATTTATGATTTTGTTTAGTTTCATTTACGAATTTTGGATTTTATAGGTTTTGATTTTGGGTTTTTCTAGGAATGATGAATTTGCTATGTTGGGTGTTTAATATTGATTTTTTGATTGATTTGTTGTGTTTGTGTTTGATTTAGTCTAAAATGACTGTTTGATTTTATTGTTTTGTTGTTTGTGTTTGGTTGAACGATTTGGCTTTTTTTGTTTGGTTTGAATTGAAATTTTTATTTAGAATGAAGCACATTATAGTAATTTCTGACTGATTTAATAGAAAATTTGATAGAATAATGAAAAAGTTAACAAAATCAAAAGATAAGGATACTTTAGTATAATTTTAAAAAATGAGGATCTAAATAGTATAATAAGGTAAAACCTAAGGGGTCAACATATTTAACCCTTTATTTATTCTTGTGTTAGTAATTTTTGAATGATTCATGATATTGATAATAATTTTTGAATGATTCATGATATTGATTGACTAGTCATTAATCATATTTAGTTTCATGAGTCGAATATCGAGAGATGCTTTTCTTAGAATAGACTCATCGACAATTCCCTTGTTTTGTTCTGAGTTGAGAAACCTTAACAGAACATTGCTATCCTTAGAGTCATAATTAGTAAGACAATCGCATAAAGCCTAGCTTTTATGTTGAGAATCCTCTAGCTTAACATTCTTATGTATGTTAATTGATACTCAAGAGAGAATGATTAATCACTCTAGTGGCTTGATAATGGCACAAGATGGATAAAGTAAATAAACAAAGATTAGGAATCCTTTAGGAAATCTCTAAGTGAAATTGAACCCCTAGCCACTCTTCTCCATTCATGACTACAATAGTTTGTTTTATTTCCTTATTTATAGTTTTAATTGTTATTCAACATTGGTTCTCTAGATAATATAAGACATAAGATACTTAGTTCTTAAACTTGATCCTTCTAAGAACGATATTCGTACTCATAAATACACTCTTTTTTTTTTTTTTTGACTTGTGCACTTACAGTTTAAGGTTTTTCATATAACTCGTGCATATCATCAGTTCTTTAATAGTTTGTGAGTTTTGGTTTGATATTTCAAATGTTTGTGTTACTAAGTTAGGGACACAAATCAAAAAAATTGAGTTAGAAGAGAGAGAAAGACTGGTTGTTTACTAAATTGTATGTTTTTTATTTATAATATAGTGAGACTCACTTTAATTAATGTAATTTTGATTACAAGAGAGAGAGAGAAAAAAATTCTAAATATTGGGGCTTAAAAACGTATTATATGGATTCTTAATTGTCACGCCAACACATTTGATTAAAAAAACCTAACTACACCTTATTAGAATAATTATTAAAGTTTAATGATTAAATTATACAAAATTGCAAAGATATAACTATACTACAATTATATAAAGGACCATTAGTGTAATTTATCAAAGGAATTTTGATAGAAAAACTAATCAGGTTAACATAAATGAAGAAGATATAATGGATGGATGATTGGTGTTATCAAAGTTGGTTATGTTGATTGACTTGGCTTTGTTAGGTTTTTGCCATTCACTATAGTGATAACTAGGATCATATTTATCATAATCGGTACTTTGATATCATTATAAAAGAATATGTGTTGAATGAATTCTCTACATCTCATCATTTAGTGGCAAAGATGTAGCTTTATATATAAAATTATACTACTTATGATTTAAGTTATAAAGTTAACCTATAAATTAGGTTTAATTTAATTTTGATTTTTCAAAAATGAAAACTTAATCATAAGTTGAATGATATATTATCTACTTTCCTATTTGCTTGATCATCTTTAAAAAAAAACAAAAAAACTCACATTCCATATAATACACAAATTAACATCTTATTCACTTGTAGAACTTATTTTTTAAAAAGAAAAAAAAATTAATGTATCATTGTTTAAATTATAGATGGCAATTTGTATTTTATATGGTATCCACCTGAACTCTACTCGGTCAAACTAAATAACATCCAAGTTGACTAGATAATAGGTATGGATAAATTATCTAAAAAAATAGTATTAGATTTGGATTGGTATATATAGTATAATAACTTACCCATACTCTAGTCAAACTATCACATTTATCCATATTCCAACTTAAATTCATATCTTACATATTTACACACACACACACATATACATGCTTACTTATTCTTGGCTTGCTCCTTTTTGAAATGAGGAAATTCAGAAGGCCATTTTCTCTATGCATCCTAACTAATCACCAGGGCTAGATGGTACGAACCTTACCTTTTTTTCAGACTTTTTGGGACATCATAAGGGATGATGTAGTAAGTTTGTGCCTTCAAATTCTTAATTCTTGCTCTCTTCCAATGGCGTTAAATGATACAACTATTATGCTAATTCCTAAGAAGAAGAATCCTAAGCTTGTAACTGATTTGAGACCTATTTCTCTTTGTAATGTCTTATTTAAGATAGTGTTCAAAGTGCTAGCTAATCAGTTGAAGTAGGTGTTGCCTTTTGTTATCTTGGATTCTCAAAGGACTTTTGCCCTAGGAAGGCACATTACAAATAACATTATGGTGGTTTTTAAGATTAGTCATTTTTTGAAACATAAGAGGCAAGGGAATGATGGTGTTGCAGTCTTAAAGTTGACATGAATAAGGCTTATGATAGGATAAAGTGGCCTTATTTGGAAGGAATTATGGGAAAACATGGTTTTGATGAAAGATGGATTTGTTTGATTACGTTGTGTGTCTCTACTGTTTGTTACAAGATTGTTATGGGTAGTAAGGAGTTAGGACCTACTGTTCATCAACAGGGTTTGTGGTGAGGGGATCCTCTATCCCCTTATCCTTTTTTTTTTTTTTGTGCATGAAAGGTTTGTCGATTACTATAAAAATTTTCAAGGCCGAAGGTTGGTTACATGGTTGCAAGGTTGTGCGAGGAGCTCCTAATGTTTCTCACTTGTTCTTTACTAATGATAGCTTTTTATTTTGTAAAGCTAATCTAGTGGAGAATAAGCACATGAAGGAGTGTTTAAAGCTATATGCTAAGGCATTGGGGAAGCTCATTAATTTTTAAAAATCCCCTATCTCCTTTAGTACAAATACTATAAAGAATACTTGTAGACTCTTCGGGTGGATTAGGTTGAGGATCATAGGAACTACGTGGGCGTGACATCTTTGGTAGGCTAAAACAGAAAGAAAAATTTTCAACAATATGAAGGAAAAAGTGAGTTATCATATTACGCATTGGAAGTAGAAAATGTTATCGAGGGCTGATAAGGAGAGTTCGCTCAAAATCATCGCTCAAGCGATCCCGATATACACTATAAGTGTGTTTCTCTTACCTTTTAATCTTTATGATGCACTTGAAAAAATGGTGAATAGCTTTTGGTGGGGAATGGCTCTTGGTGGATTAATTAGATGTCATGGCAAAGCCTTTTTAAGCATAAGAATGAGGGTTAAATGGATTTTAGACAGTAATATGAATTTAACATCGCTTTACTTGGGAAACAGTGTTGGCATCTTATTATAGAGATGAATTCTCTAATTATCTGCATTTATAGAGCCCGTTATTTTCCCCGAGCTTTTTTCTCCGAGGCATCTTTGGGGCACAATCCTAGCTACATCTGGCGTAGCATTTTGGCTGTTCGGAACCTGGTTTTAGCTGGTGGTCATTGGGGGGTGGCGAATGGTAGGTCTATTTCGGTTTGGATGGACACTTGGTTGCTTGATGCTAATAACTATTTTATTTCTACAAACAGACCTATTAATGTTGATGTTTGGAAGGTTTCTGATATGATTTGTGTAGGTGTGCTCCAGTGGAATGAGCTTTTTATTACACAGACGTTTAACATACAGGACCAACAACTCATCTTGAGTATTCCGTTAAGTTGGAGAAGAGATACTGACAATGGACCTAGAAATGGCAGTAAAATGGTATTTTTTGGGTGAAGAGTGCCTATCATTTTCTGTGTAACAATGATATGGAGCCCCTACTAAGGAATGTTGGACTCGTGTTTGGTCCTTGAAAGCCCCTCCAAAAGTGACGAACTTCTTGTGAAGAGCGTGTGCAGGTTGTGTTCCGACTTTTGATAGGCTGGGAACTAGAAATGTTGATGATGGGAACCTTTGTCCTATTTGTCAATTTGAGGAAGAATCTTTGTTTCACGTCATGGTCTTTTGTCCTTTTGCAGGGAATTGCAGGTAGGAATCCTCAATTGGTGTTATAAGGGAAGCTAATGACTATTTTTCGGGTTGGTTCAACCATTAGAGCAATGGCAATCATGAAAATCATCTTTTAGCAGCAGTTATGATTTGGAGTTTATAGACGAATCGTAATAACTTTGTGTGGAATGGCAAACAAAAATTGGTCTTAGGTCTGGTGGCTGGTGCATCCATCTTCTTATGTCAATGGCAAGCTGCTCATCTTCCAAATTGCAGCAAAGGTTCAGATGTTAGAATGTGACCTAATATTAGCTAATTAATCTTGATCGTTCACCTAGTTATACGATGAGTGTATCAGATTAAGTCATTAAAGATATAAATAGATCCTCTCTCTATTCATTAGGGTTTACACAAACAGATAGAAACACAAATCATGTTAACTATCAGAAAGTTATAGTAAACAAAATGGTCAATAGAGAGAAACTGATTTTTCTAAAGATAGCAACATGATGAACTCATCAAACTCATTAGATGTGTTTCATAATGTCAATATATGAGATTTATACGTTTAAGATCTTGTAGATTATGAATCTAGGGTTAATAAAGTGGTGTTGATTAAGTTTTTTACATGTGGCATCAGAGCATGTTTTTGAACATATAGTTTCTCCATTTATGTTACCATTATTGTCTCTTTCTCTCTCTTTGATTTTCTTGGCCAAATTATTATCATTATTTGTTAAATTCAACATGATAATTTGATGTTTTAATTTGGCTATAAAAGATTATTTCATGGATTTGTTTTGGTTTTAAAAAAAAAATGAGTTGTGGTCGACAGGATTTGAACCTGCCCATAGCCTAAAATGGATTCCTTTACCACATTGACATAACGTCTTACTCTCATGAAATTACAGAAGTTAAATTTTGATCATTAGACAAAACGTTAGCTTAAATAAAAATAGAATAATGCCGCCGCATAATGGATACGAACCTCTCCCCAAGCATGGGTTGAACTCATTCCCTCAACCCCGTGGCCAAAGCCAGTAGTTGTATGTGAAAGTCATATGCTTCAATAACTAACTCGATGGGTTTCTCGGCTCAAATGCAAACTCTTCATAAGTAATATATTATTTTGTATGTGATAGATGCTTAAAGAATTTGATTTATATATATATTATGTTTGTGTATATATATAATGAATGATGAATTTTATTTAATTGCATTTATTATATTTCGCCATTATTGTTTTATAAATGTATATTATTAAAATAAAATTTTAATTTATGCATGAATATGTTTATGTTGTTCATTAATCACCAAAGTGGCCAAACTGTAATGATAACAAGCATAAATAAATAAAAAAATGATGATCCATAATGTTTAATTAAATGCTAGTTGGTTAAATAAAGTTAATAATAAATTGATATTAGTTTTTCATAGCCTTTAATTCAGCAAGAGTTGAATTTAATTATTGTATGAAAGACTAAACATAATGAAAATAAATTAATATTTTGATCAAATATATTTATACATCCATGGTATATGTGTTTTGATTTGAAATATTTATTTACTTATGATTGGTTATCATTAGCATTTAAATTATGATTGTGTATTGTAGTATCCGCTTAAAAGGGAGCTATAGTATGTTTTTAATAATTAATTATTGTGAATCCATAAATGAACTTGTTTATGATGTGAGCATTTATGAATTTTGTATCTATTTCTCTTCATTCACAAGCTTCATTTGTTATTATTTTAAATGGTTTAAAATTCCATGAATGGAGTGAACAAGTCAATTTTCATTTAGGTATTTTGGATATTGACTTGGCACTATTAAAGGATTAACCTCCTGCTCTTATGAAAATGAGTAATAAGGAAGAGAAATCATGTTATAAGTCATGACAATGGTGTGATAGATTGAGCCTCTTATGTTTATGCGAATGACTATTGTTAACAACATTAAGACAACTATTCAGCAAAATGAAAGTGCAAGATAATATTTGAAATTTGTGGAAGAATGATTTCATTCTATAGATAAGTCACTTGTTGGTACCCTCATGACAAAACTCACGACCATCAAGTATATTGGGGCTCGAAGTATGCAAGACCACATTATTGAGATGACTAATATTGTAGCAATATTAAAGACATTAGAAATGACAATTGATGACTTTTTTATGGTACAATTCATTTTGAACTTGTTGCCTCCTGAGTATGGTCCTTTTCAAATTCACTATAACACTATGAAGGAAAAGCGGGATGTTAATGAATTATCTAATAAGCGTACTTAAGAGGAAGCAAGATTGAAAAAGTAAGGGAGTCACACTATCAACCTAGTGTTTTAAGAAGCTAATAAAGGATTGAAAGTCAAAGCCAACAAGTTTAAGAAAAAGAAGTCATCTATTAATACTACACAGGTGGATCAAAAGGAACCAAAGGAAAACAAATGCAAGTTCTATGAGAAATTTCGACACTAGCAAAACGATTACTTGAAATGTAAAGCTTAGTTTGAAAAGAAAGCTATATATTATGTTTTTGTATATTTCAAATCAAACTTATCTGAAGTTTCTTTAAATTCTTGATAGCTTGATACTGGTGCTACTACTTATGTTTCCAACATACTGCAGAGATTCATTATGATCTGAACCATAAACCCAAGTAAGAATTTTCTCTTTATAAGGAATTGTATGAAGGCTCTGATTGAAGGCATAGAGACTTGTCGTTTAACTCTTAATTCTGGTTATCAACTAGATCTTTAAGACAATTTCTATGTACCTTTAATTTCTAGGAACCTAGTTTTGGTTCTAATAATTGATGTTATTACGTATAAAGGAGATTTTGGGCATCGATGTTTCAATTTATTTAAGAACACTTTATGTATTGGTTTTTTTGTTCTTATTGATAATTTATATACATTGAAACTTGATGATAAATTTGTTAAATTCTTACGTGTTGTCCATAATAATGTCAGAATTAAATGTAGTGTAATGAACGAAAATTCTGATTACTTATGGCATAAATGTTTGGATCATGTATCTAAAGAAAGATTGAAAAGATTAGTAAAGAATGATATTCTTTTTAATCTATTTTACTGATTTAAGTGTGCGTGTGTGGATTGCATAAAAGGAAAACGAAATAAACATAATAAGAAAGGAGCCACAAAAAACACTCAGCTTCTTAAGGTTATACACACTTAGACCTTTTGTTGCTCTATCTTTTATAGGAGAAAAGTATTTCATCATATTTATTGATGATTTTTCACGATATGGTTATGTCTATTTGCTTAAAGAAAAATCTCAAACGTTACATGCCTCTGGATCTACATAACTGAGGTTGAAAGGCAATTAGACAAAAAAGGTGAAAATCATAACGTCTGATAGAGGTGGTGAACATTATGGAAAATATGATGAGTCAAGACAATGTCCAGGTCCATTTGCAAAATTCCTCGAAAGACATGGCTTATGTGCATAGTATACTATGTCAGGCACAACTTAATAAAACAATATGGCAAAAAGGTGAAATAGGACATTGATGAACATGGTTAGGAGTATGATAAGTAATTAAGAGTATGATAAGTAACTCCTCACTACCTAAATCATTATGGATGTATGCCCTTAAAACTGTTACGTATTTATTTAACAGGGTCCCTAGTAAGGCAATTCCAAAAACTCCTTTTAAACTATGGACTAGAAGGAGACCTAGCTTAAGACATTTGCATCTTTGGGTTGCTCAGTAGAGGCAAGAATCTATAATTCACATGAATATAAATTAGATTTTTGAATGATTAGTCGTTACTTTATTAGTTACCCATAAAAACCTATAAGATTTAGGTTTTACTGTCTAAACCATAATCCTAGAATTATGGAAACTAGAAATACTAGATTCATTAAGAATGGTGAAGTTAGTGGGAGTGATGAAAGGAAAAATATGGATATTAAGGAAGCAAGGTTAGATGTTCCTTCAACCATAAAGGCATTTTCATCCATAAATGTTTCAAATATTGTTTTAGTAACTTATGAAAATCAAAACAATATTGAACAATATTTGAATGAAGGAATGAAAACTACTCTAAATATTATTCTAGTAATTAATGAAAATTTAAATAATGTTGAACAATATTTGAATGAAGAAATACACTCATAAGGAACTAACTCACAGCCAACTGTTACACATGAATCATAAGAAATGACTTTGAGGAGATCTCAAAGAGAAAGAAAGTCAGCCATTTCGGATGATTATATAGTTTATTTGTAAGAGTCATATGTTAATATTGGAATAAATAAAGATCCAGTTTCATTTTCACAAGTCATAAAATGTGCTGAATCTGAAAAATGGATTAATGCCATAAAGGAAGAATTGAAATCATGGAAGACAACAAAGTTTGGGATCTCATTGAATCACTAGGAGGTTCTAAACGAGTTGAATGTAAATGGGTTTTTAAAACCAAACATGACTCAAATGGTAATATCAAATGACATAAAGCCAAACTTGTTGCCAAGGGTTATACTCAGAAAGGAGGCATCAATTATAAGGAAACTTTTTCACCTGTCTCAAAGAAAGGCTCATTAAGAGTTACAGAGGCATTGATGGCTCAATATGATTTAGAGTTACACCAAATAGAAGAGAAAACAACCTTTCTTAATGGAGATCTTAAAGAGAAAATCTTTATGGACCAATCTGAAGCTTTCTTAACAAAATGTTTAATGGTGTGTAAACTTAAAAAGTTAGTATATGGACTTAAATAAGCTTCCTGATAATGGTATCTTAAGGTCAATGATACCATAACATCTTTCGGTTTCCAAGAAAACATTGTTGATCGATGTATATACCGAAAGATCAGTGAGAGTAATTTTAGTTTTTTAGTCATATATATTGATGATATTTTACTTGCTACTAATGATTTGGGCATATTACATGAGACAAAAGATTTTCTCTCTAAAAATTTTGAAATGAAAGATATGGGAGAGGCATCCTATGTGATAGGAATTGAAATTTTTCGTGATAGAGCACAAGGATTGTTAGGACTGTCTCAAAAAGCTTATATCGAAAAAATTTTAGAGAGATTTAATATGCACAATTGTTTAGCAAGAGTTGTTCTTATCCAAAAAGGGATAAATTTAGTCTCATGAAATATCCAAAAAATATTGTGGAATGAAAGAAAATGGAGTTAATTCCTTATACTTTAGTTGTGGGCAACATGATGTATCTATAAGCTTATATAAGACCAGACGTCAGTTTTGTGGTCGAAATGTTAGGTAGATATCAAAGCAATCCAGGCATTAACCATTGGAAAGCTGTAAAGAAAGTATTGAGGTACCTACAAGGAACAAAGAACTATATACTCATGTATACAAGACTTGATCATTTAAAAGTGATTGGACGCTCAAATTTAGATTTTGTTGGATGTCTTGATAGCAGGAAATCCACATTTGGTTATCTTTTTCTTTTAACAAATAGAGCAATATCATGAAAGAGTGTTAAGTAATATATCAGTGCTTCATCCACTATGAAAACAGAGTTTATGGCATGTTTTGAAGCCATAGTTCATCATTTATAGTTTCAGAACTTTATTTCAAGACTTGTGGTTGTCAACACCATTACCAAGCCATTGAAAATTTACTGTGATAATTCTACAGTAGTATTTTTCTTAAAGAATAACAAATATTTGAAGGGGTACCATACATATGGAATTAAAGTATTTTACAGTTAAGGAGGAAATCAGAAACAAAAAGTGTCTATTGAACATATTACTACTAATCTCATGATTGCAAATCCATTAACTAAGTGTTTACAACCAAAGACATTTAAGGAACATGTACATAGAATGGGTCTTGGTTATAATCTCGAATGATAGTTATTTATGATGACATTAGCACTCTAAGCTCAATTATATGTTTCTAAAACTACATTAATGATTTCTTGGTCTATAATAGTGTGCATATTTTATGTTTAACGTTTGACAAAAAAGTTTTTAAGACATAATGATGGACTATGATAAAATTTCTTTATTATTTTATGGACTTAGTATGGTGGATAGCAAATGTTGTAGTATATGGAAAGAAACACGTTGTATAAAAATATACAACTTCCATAACTCCCATTTATAATTTAATCTTATTAAGTCACTTATGTTGAACCTTAAGGATTAATTTTATATGCACTTAAAGTTATGCTATTAAATATTATGATTAGGCCAAGTAAGAGAATGTTAGAATGTGGCCTAATATTGGGCTAATTATTTGCTAACCCATAAGCCCAAGTAATAATTAAATAGCTAGTTAATCTTGATCGTTCACCTGAATATGTGATGGGCATACCAAATTAAGTCATAAAAGATATAAATGGGTGTTCTCCCTACGCATTAGGGTTTACACACATAGATAAAAACATAAATCACTTTAAACCATCAGAAAATTATCATAAACAAAAGGGTCAAGGGGGAGAGATTAATTTTTCTAAGGATTGCACATGATGAACTCATCAAACTCATCAGGCATGTGTTTCATAATCTCAATATGTGAGATTTATATATTTAAGATGTTGTGAATTATAAATCTAGGGTTAATAAAGTTTTGTCGATTAAGTTTTTACATCAGACTATTCAAATAGGTTTATACAGTGCGAAAGACCTCAGATTGGTTCTATTAAATGCAACGTAGATGTTGTTGTATTCTTAGATAGCTCTAGCAAAAATTTAGGTTGCATTCTTTAAGACTTTTATGGAAAGCTAATTTATGTTCTTTAAGGTCGTGCTCCTGGTCTACTAGCCCTTCTATAGTTGAAGCTTTATGCATCCATAAAGTACTAAGTTGGATCAAGCAAAAGCGTCTGATGATTCTAGTGGTGTTGGAAAGTGATTATGAAGTGTTTATTCATCCCGTTTTCTTCTTCAGCACCTGATAGATTGTATTATGGTTCTATTATCAGTGATTGTAAAGCTCTTCTTAATAAGCTTAAATCTGTGTCTTGTAAGTTTACAAAGAGATTAGCAAATAGTATTGCCCAAGCTTTGGTAAAGGTTTTATTAGTCTTTGAGCACCAAAAAAAGGGGGTTGAATTGGTAGGAAATTTACATTTTAGAGGGAAGGATTTAATGAAAAGGAAATAGAAGATGTAGAAGAAGAGTTAAAGACATAAGATTTTATAGTAGTTCGGGCGTTAACGAACCCTACGTCTACTCCATAATTCTTTTAATTGGGTATTCTACTATCACTAAATGGTGTTTTCAAGCTCACACCAAACTTTACACTTTATGTTTTATGGCTCACATACAACCTTACAATTTGTGTTTCAAGGCTCACACTCAACCTCTCAAGTGTTTTTCCAAAGGCTCACACTTAACTTGTACAAAAGTTTTACAACTAGGCTAACTCTCAAACCTAAAACATCGGTGTTTAATGCTCACACCCAATAATAACAACTCACATACAAGAATTAAACGTTGAGAAACAAAATTGCAAAAGTTTGGTCATAATTAATGTTATTCTCTTGTATTTAAGTCTATTTGGTGGACTATGTATTGGCAACAACCACTAAAGAGACATCACAAATAAAATATGTCTAAATCTTCTAGTTGTACTAGGCAAATCATGCATTAAATGTCTGTTAGACAAATTTTGTGATCATGATTGGTCATTTGCAGTCACAATTTCTCTTCTTACACTAAAATTATTAAAATCGCGATAGAGAATCTCATTTGTATCTAACGGCTAGTCCACATGGCACACCACCATTGGTCTTTTAAGAAAAATAGTCATTATGATCTTCCAGCCAGACAAAAGTTGCGGTCGCGATTTATTTTTCTTTTAGTATGTGATGGCCATTGTAAATCCCTTTGTTTGATAAGGAGATGTTGCTCCATCAAGTTGTGGTCCCGACCAATATTTAACCCTTGTGAATTTTGATATACCAATGGCTCTTTGGGACACTTGGCATGCTTTGGCTGAGGACTTGTTCCCTCTAAGTAATTGCAAAAGTCGCGATCGTAAAAAAAGAAGTAACTTTTACTGTGAATTCTTTTGTTTCAACTTCATGAATTTCTTGGCTAAATCACAATTGTGATTTCCTTTGCGAATTTGTCTAACATAATTTCATCCATTCATTTTATAAAATAGTGGTCATAAATTTGAACTTAGCCATTATGAATTGAGATGTCTTTCACAATACTTGAGACTTAGACTCTTATTCAACTTCTAATGCAAACTTATCTAAGAATTTAAATCAACACTTAAAACTGATGTTAGAACATATCAATCTATATTGTCAAGATCAAAAGAGAGTTTTGACTTAGGCTTGATCAACCTATTCCAACAATCTCTTCTTTTTTATTTTAACAACTTAGATTGATTCTGCAAGGGATAAAGAATGCATAAATGTGAAGTTGAGATGGTTACCAATGTTTAATAACTTAAACTTGTTAAGATATCAACTAAACTTGAAATGCAATTAAATTAACTAAAATTGCTCCCCCTCAAATTATACCCACTCTTAATTATAATATTCAAGTTCACTCTCCCCCTTTATCAAGATAAAAAAAAAAAAAAAAGGACAATGCAATTATAGGGATAAGTATAAAGTTAGCAAATACAAAGTCATAGAGGGAGCAAAAACTTTAACTTTTATTAATATCAAACAAATATAAAACAAAGTCAAAAAAAAATAAACTTGTTGGATCACAAACTTAGGCGAAAGACAAAAAGAATACAAACAAAAAAAGAATTACAAGCTTAAGTAAAAAAGAAAAAACTAGAGAGATGGAAAGATGTCATCATCACTTTCTCCAGCTTCTTCACCTTCTTCTCCTTGTGCCTCATCTCTTTCTTCTTCTTCTTCTTGATTCTTTTCTTTTGGTAGTGTATCTTCCCATTCCTCAAAATCAGGAAGATGATAACGATATACACCCACCTTCTCTTGAAGATCAATTAAGTTATTATGAATGTGAGAAATAAGAAGAAATCTTCTCTTAAGCATCCTCATCACCTTGTCTAGCTTCTTATTGATGGAAGAGAGAGAAATGGAAAAATATTTTGGTTTGGCTTTAGGCTTAAGACATGGAATTTGTTGGGCACTTTCCTCAATCACCAGCCTTTTTCTTTTTAAAGTATGAGTGGTTTCTTACTTCTCTGCCCCAAGAGACCCTAAAGTATGCACATAGGTATCAGGATGAATTGCCTTGGCATTAATCAAATAGGGCAAGTCAAGAAAATTTTGAGAGGTTAAGTATTTTTTGGTAAGAAATTTCTCATTTTTCTCATTCAGAGCTGCCACAAATTGGTATATGGTTGTGACATGAGAAGGGAGGAGAAATTGGCTTTTAGGCTTTGTACTCATATGAATCAATTGATTTACAAGGTATCAACCGATTTTTGAATTAGCTTGCTTTTAGTAAAGCATAAGAGAAATGCTAGGTCTTTTTGGGAAACTTTTTCATTCTCATCACCTCTAATATTGATAGAGAAGGTTATAATATGGTGAAGAAGCTAATTGGTGAGGGTCTTGATATATTTGGCCAAAGAGGTTTTAGGGTCATGTCTGGTTTCAATGAAACTCTCTGACCAAAATTCAAAATAAATTATATCAAGAGTAGAGATAATGAAACGAACATTATCTCCAACTTAAAGTTTAAAAAGAGTAGAAAGTTAGGCAAAGGTTATAAAATAGAGGTCCCCAAAAGCCCTAAATAGTAACCCATATACACCTACTTTTGATTTAGCCCTCTTACTTAGGATGACAGTATACATAAACTCCTTGACAATCTCTTCATACCCTGGTTCATCTCAAAATATGAATTCATTATAGCTTAGGTTAGAGAGAAAGACATAAATCTCTTCCTTGATTCCAACTGATTTAAGAGTAAAGGTGGAAGGAATTTTGTTGGCTTGGATGATTTTGTTGGAATTGGCTTTAAACCTTTCTTTTTCTTCCTTGGTTATCCCTTTCATAAGATGAAAGGGAGGAGGGTCTTGAGGTTGGGCAATGCCCTTCCTCTTCTATACTCTAGTTAGTTTCTTTAGTGCCATGAAGGATTACAATTGGGAGAGTTTTGAAGGATTGAGAAGAGAGATGAATGACAGATGAAAAGACAAGGTAAAAGTGGAATAGATGAGTGTTAGGATGGCTTAAATAGGTAGAAAAATGATTAAAAAAAAGTTAAGAAAATGGTAACATAGGCAATAAATGAGGAGCAAGCATTAATTGACAGTTAAATTAATTAATGTCCAGCAGTTACTAGAATTCACGGTCATTATTAGTTGGTCACAACTACTAATTATGAATTCTATGAGTAACAGATAAGATTTACTCATAAATTAAAGGATTCAATGGTTAAAAAATTTGAATTTTGAAAAAATTCATCTTAATGATATAAAATTGAGATAGCGAATTAAGAGTTTGACATAAATTTAAGAAGTACATGTCATTAGTGACCGCAAAAGGATAGAAACAACCGTGAATTACAAGGCAAAATGAAAAACAATGAGAAATAAGAATTAGCACTATATATGTTCAACTTAATTTAATGATGATCAATTCAAGCAAATTGACATATAGAAGCGCAATTGCATAATAAATTAACACATCCAAAGCATGCAATATACATAACTATCAAACATATCATTTAATCAATTAAAATTGACAAACACATTGAAGAATATGAAGTGAGATCAATTTTCACCCTAGGGAGCTTCCATCCAGCATCCTTGGTTCCCTTTTGATGGAGTTCATCTTTTCTTCATTAAAGAGTTTAATGAAAATGTTCGTAAGTTAATGATTGGAGTCAATAAACTCTAACACCACATTACCATCTTGGACATGATCTTTGAAAAAATGGTTTAATGTCAATGTGCTTACTTCTTGAATGTTGGGTAGGATTTTTGAAACTTTTATTGTACTTATGTTGTCACATTTGATGGGAATGTGATCAATATCTTTGTCATAATTGTTGAGTTATTGTTTCATTCAAAGAACTTAGGTGCAACAATAACTCGCAACCACATATTCCGCTTCTGTGGTGAAAGGAACTAAAACTTGCTTTTACTAAACCAACAGACTAAATAATCATTATGAGTTGGTAAGTTCCAAAAGTGCTCTTTCTTTCTAATAAACTATTAGCATAATTTGCATCCGAATATCCAAGAAGACTAAATGATGAATTCCTAAGATACTACAATCCTAAATGCAATGTGTCATGTAAATATCTAAGAATCCTTTTGACATCATTTAAATGTGATTCCTTAGAGCAAGATTAGAACCTAGCACACATGCAAACACTAAACATTATATCGAGTCTAAATGCAATAAGGTAGAGAAGAGAGCTAATCATATCTCTATACCTTTTTTCATTAATTGGCTTACCTGATTCATCTTTGTCAAGCTTGATAGTTGCACTCATTAGTGTCTTTGCTATTTTTCATCCATCCACGCCAAACCTCTTAAGTAGGTCTTGTGTGTACTTGGTTTGATTAAAGAAAATTCCCTCTTTAGTTTGTTTTATTTGAAGACTAAGAAAGAACTTAAGCTCTTTCATTATGCTCATCTCAAATTTCCTAGTCATACACTTAGCAAATTCTTTAGAAATAGATTCATTAGTAGCATAAAATATAATGTCATTAACATATATTTGTACAATGAGTGTATCTTGATTGTGCTTTTTGACAAATAAAGTTGTATCAACCTTGCCTTTTTCAAAATCATTTTATGAAAGAAATGAACTAAGCCTTTCACACCAAGCTCTTAGAGCTTGTTTCAAACCATATAAGGTTTTAGTTAGTTTGAAAACATGATTTGGAAAAGCATGAGATTCAAAACCAAAAGGTTGTTCAATGTTAACTTCCTCCTCAATGAGACCATTCAAAAATGCACTCTTCACATCCATTTGAAAAAGTTTAAAATTCATGTGACATGTAAATACTAATAGAATCCTAATGCCTTCTAATCTTGCAACGGGGGCAAGGTTTTCATCATAATCAATGTCTTCCTCTTGGTTGTCAATTTTTGCAACCAATCTAGCTTTGTTCTTAGTAATAAAACCTTACTCATCTAACTTATTCTTAAACGCCCATTTGTAACCCATAACAGGGTATTCCTTAGCCCTAGGAACAAGTTTCCAAGCTTTATTTCTCTCAAATTGGTTGAGTTTCTCTTGCATAACAATCACCCAACTCTCATCATCAAGAGTCTCATCATCAAGAGTCTCATCAACATATTTTGGCTTAAATTGAGAAATAAATGCAGTATTATTATCTATAGCATAAAGTTAAGATATACTACTTGCTCACTTAGATGTCTCACCTATAATAAGATCCTTTGGGTGATGTTTGGAGAATCTCCAATCTTTAGAAAGTTCTTGAGTTGGATTTTCTACTTGTTGTGGTTGAGATTCCTTAATTTCTTGGATGACTTGTTATCTTTAAGATTAATCACCATTTCTTTTGAAGTTAAATCAATCTCCAACTTCTTAAATCCACCTATAAGATTATCAATAAGAGAACCTTTCCCAAGATCAAGTTTACTAGATTCATCAAACACAACATTTATTGACTCTTCAACTACCATAGAACTTTTGTTGAATACCCTATAGGCTTTTCCTAAAGGTGAAATAGCCTAGAAAAATGCCTTCATTTATTTTTAAATCAAATTTTCTAAGGTGTCCTTGGTAGTAAGAATGTATCATTTGCGCCCAAAAACTCTAAGGCATGAAAGCTTAGGTTTTCTACCATTCCATAGCTCGTAAGAAGTTTTATTAGAATGGGTCTTTTGAAAACACGATTAGCAATATAACAAGAAGTATTAATGGCTTCAACTCAAAAATAATTAGGCAAGGAATACTTATTGGGGATGGTTCTAGCCATCTCTATTAATATCTTATTTTTCCTCTCTACAACACCATTCTTATCAATTATTCCAATGATAGTCACTTTAGCCTTGGCATTGTTCCCAAATGTGACATTGCCACCTTTCTTTTCTTTTATGGCTATGAATAGCTTCTTATTTCCTGTCATGTGCTTTGAGCACTCATTATCCACATGCCAATCATTATCGTCATTAATGGCTACCAAACATTTCAAACAAATTATCTTTGTTTAGGTACCTAAGCATACTTGGGTCTTTTGGGGTTAGGTCTTGAAGGGTCATCTAATTTGAGGTGAGCCTTCCTAATATAGCAAAAAATATTTACATGACCAAATTCCATACAATAATGACATTGGAGTTTAGATTTATGAGTCTTTCCCCTATGCACAACCTTAGTATGAGTAGGAGGTTTTCTCATACTATGATGGTGCAAGTGTAATGAGTGATTGGAAGTAGAAGATAATTTTTTATGTGTGTTTAGGTGAGCATGCTTATGCTTATTAGTGTATATATATGCATGGTAAGCCTTTTTAAGCTTTGGTTTTGAGCTCGAGGTGCATTTCCCTAGCCCTTAGGCATAGACGGCTTAGTGCTAGGAGCACTCTTCCTCTTAATTACCTCAATACTTAAAGTTTGAGGTGTTGATGCTCTAATGAATGTTGTGAGAAGGAGGTGTAAATGAAGAGGCTTCATTAAAGTCTTGACCATGTCTTACAAGGGGATGTCTTTGAGATACAATAAGTGTATCTAAAGCTTTTTTCCCTTTTGCAAAACTTAGAAATATAATTTCTAAGCTCAATTACTTCTCCCTTTAATGAGTCATTTTCCTTTCTCAAGTAGTTAAGAGAAGATTAAGACTTAAAAAGACTATCTACAAAGTGTTTGAGTTATTCATTAGAAGTCCTCAACTCACTTACAAACTCATTTAAGGATTTAAATTCATCCTTCAATTTTGAGTATTTCTTCTTGTAAGTTTTTATTTGTGATTTATATTTATCACATCTCAAGGTAAGAGTTTCAAGAAGCTCATCATCTACATCATCACATGCATCATAATTATCACAAAAGTAAGGAGAAGAACTAACCTCATTAGAAGAGTCCTCTTTTGCCATGAAGCAGAGATTGGCCACTTCCTCATTTTCATCTTCCTCACTAGAGCTATCATCCTAAGTGACTTTGAACCTCTTCTTCTTCTTCTTCTTCTTCTTCTTCTTCTTCTTCTTCTTCTTCTTCTTCTTCTCCTTCTTATGCTTCTGTTTCTCCTTCTTTTGCTTCTCATTCTTTTGTTGCTTCCCCTTTTTTTTTCTTCTTCTCCTTCTCTTTCTACTTCTTCTTTTCCTTCTTTTCTCCTTTTCTTTCTTCTTTTCTGTCTCCTCCTTTTCTTTCTCTTTTTTCTTCTTCTTCTTCATCTCTCTTTCCTTTTTTTTCTCTTTCTTCGTCTCTTTCTCCTTTGTCTTCTTATTTTTCTTCTTCTTCTTCTCCTTCTTCTTCTTTTTCTTCTTCTTCTTCTTCTTCTTCTTCTTCTTCTTCTCCTTCTTCTTCTTTTATTTTCAAAAACACAAGAACTTAGGGTTGTATAGACTTGAATGTAGTATGTACAACCCAAGAACTGGGTTAGATAACCC
>CATIWR010135955.1:0-11696 GCA_949677035.1 Omphalea diandra | reverse complement strand
TTTTTCTCTTTTAGTCCCTCTTCTTCACTCCTTAAGCACCTCCATCCATCTCTCAATCCCTATATGCTCCTTATAATCTTAAATAAGTTCTATAACACCATTTTTTTATGATGTTATAATATGCACATAACATAAGACAATTTTCCATATACCTATACAAACACTACATATATGTTCAAGTGTCCCAAATATAACGGTGCAAGTGTCATTGTCATGCTTCTACAAATCGCATGCCTAAATGATCATCTATCTAATGCATATATTCATGTGGGATTTCATATCATTTATGCAATGAATATGTTCATGTGATAATGCCAATGAATATGGATAGGGATGTTACAGTTCTCCTTTTGGCGATATCAAAAACACACCTACAGTTGCTCCTTTATTATTTACCACCCCATCAAAATACATTCTCCAATTCAAATGCTTGATCACACCTAATCCTTCATTTGAGAACTAGGAAAGTTTCAATCCTCCCTCTTTAAGAGGTTATAATGCCATACTCTGTGACTGTTCAACCTTTGATCATCTTCTTAGTCACATAATTGATATCGAACTTGATCAATAATATCAATCACTTTGCCAATTTTCCAATCAGAGAAGGGCTTGTGAGGTATTTGACTATGTAAAGATTCGAGATCACCTCCATAAGGTATGATTAGAAATACTACCTTAATTACCTTAATTTCTTTATGGCCCATACTAACGCTAAACAAGACTTCTCCACTTGATTATACATCTCTTCATAAAGCAATAGCTTATTACTAAGATAGTACACAACATGTTTATTCCCCATTTCATTTTCTTGAGTTGACATCGCACCTATGAAATTTTTCTCTACTGTCAGATACAAGATTAATGGCTTTTCGAGTTTTAGGGGCTTATGAACTAGTGGGTTAGTCAAATACTCTTTTATCCTTTTGAAAGCTTTTTGGCAATGTTCATTCCACTTTACCGACTGATCCTTTCTCAACAACCTAAATATTGGTTCTTAGATAGGAGTAAGTCTTGCTATGAACCTAATAATATATTACAGATGACCTAAGAAACCCAAAACCTCTTTTTTTTCTTTGGTATGGGCATGTCTTAAATAGCCTTTGCCTTATTTGAATCCACTTCAATTCCTTTTCCTCTCATTCATGTCCTAATAACTTGCCAGACATAACCCTAAACACACACTTCTTAGGATTCAACCTCAAGTTATATTCATCAACCCTTTTCAAGAACGTCTCTAAGGCTTCAAAATGCTCTTCTCTTATCTCAAACTTTACCATCATGTCATTCACGTACACCCCAACCTCTTTATGGATTAAGTAGTAAAACAAAAGCCATTTGATGGTACGTTGCCCTTGTACTCTTTAACCTAAAAAACATCACTTTAGAGCAATATGTTCCCTATTCTATTATGAAAATTGTTTTTTCCTTGTCCATGATAGCCAAGCGGATCTGATTATAACTAGAGGACCCATCCATAAAGAAGTACAAAACACACGTCGTAATTTTATTTACTAACACATCAACATAAGGCAAGTAAAAGTCATAAAGCCTTGTTCAAAATACATATAGTCCATACACATCCTTACTCCCCTATATTTCTTTGGTACTAGGACTATATTAGCTAGCCACTCAAGACGATCTACTATCTCCAAAATTTTGGTATTTAACTACTTTGCCACATCTTTCTTAACCAACTGTGCCTACTTGGGTCTCATCCTCAAAAGCTTCTACTTTACCAATTTCATTTATCGGTATGTTGGTCAAAATTCTATGTTTTCTTATTTGCCTATCAACTCCTTGCATATCCTCATTTGTCCGAGTAAAGATCTTTTACTCCTCTAATGTGACATCACTAGCAATGAGCAAGATTTTTAGATTTTCCTATGTGCCAAGATTAAATGCAAAGGTATGCACAGAATTAATATTATATATGCTTATGAAATGATGCATGTTATGCATACTACCATCAAGAAACATATCACATAAGTAAGCAAATTCATCATTCATTGTCTTAAACATAAAAAGAAATACATGATCATCCTCGAAGAGGCTAGAAATAAAAACATCAGTGGTATCATGAAAAGCAGCTTCATCTGATGGGTTAGTAGGAGTTTCATCCACTGAAGCTTTTCTTCTTCCCTCTTTTTATCTTCATGGATCGCGACATTAAGATCGCTACCTTGCTCAGAACCTATTTATTTCTCATCTTTTATATCAACCACGACTTTCACCACCTCTTTAAATCTTTTTTCATCTTACTATCTTTTAGTTTAATCTTTATAAAACTTTCCTAAAGAGCCATCCCTTCTAAATCTATATGATCCAAGTTTGAGACCTAACCCTGACCTTTCTCTCCATTAGTGATCTCCTCAATAGAGTTGATAATTATTCTTTAAATATCAGTCAAATTTAGACAAGTGTACTTACTTTCAGTAAACTTGTATGGTCCTATGCATTCACATTCTAAATCCACAAGAGGTGCATCCTGGCTCATTATCCCATCTTTCTCCTTTGTAAAATCCTCACTGATAACCCAAAAGTGTTGTTCCAAGCAGTATCGCTTTTTCTCTTCCTTTAAGAGTTTCTTCCTATCATCACATGGCCATGTGGTCTGAGGGCCATACAGCATTATAGACGAACTCGACTCTTAGTTGCCTTCTATTTTTATAATCTGTTTTCCTTTCTTCTTCCTCACTTTTTTTCCCATCCTCTTCTTCTAATAAGTCTCGTTAATTATGAGAACCCTTATCTCTAACACCCATCTAAAAGAAAGCCCTCTCAAACTCATCCATAACGTTGTCACTTTCTAGCTTATCGCCCTTTTTCATAGCTTCCTCTTCAAATTTCCCCAACTATGTCTCCTTCTTTTATGAAGAAGTCAGATAATGGTTTATGTAGATCCCTCACTTTCAACTTTGATCCTTTACCACGGTACCCAAGACCTCTACGAGTAGTTTAGTTAGGAATTTCAGGAAATTTTAGCAAACTAGTAGAATTCTTCTCTAACCCTTAACTTGGTAGAAAGTTCATGTTCTTCATAATTCCCATCACCTTTGGATCAACCCTTTTATCTAGGACCCTTGCAACCTGAAGCCCTCTAAGGTGTGGATGAGCCACACTCAGCATATACATAATTTTTTTAACTTTTACATAGATTGTCCTTATCTCCCTTTTATTAGAAGTTTTGAACTCCTTATGTACGATGGATATCACTCTTCCCCATGGATTATACCATGGTCTCCCCAATAGCAATGAAAAAGTAATAGAAATATCTAAGATAATAAAGTCTTTATGATTCCAATCTTCACCATGGTCTTGAATAACATCCTTATCCACTTTCATTGGCATTTTTACATAAATATATTCATTGCATAAATGATTTGAAATTCCACATAAACATATGCAATAGATAAATGATCATTTAGATATGTGAATTGAATAAGAAGGATGATGACACTTGCACCATTGCATTTGGGACACTTGAACATATATGAAATGTTTGTATAGTTGCATGGAAAATTATCTTATGTTGTGTGCATGATATAACATCATAAATAATGGTGTTTTAGAGCTTATTTAAAAGTATAAAGAGAATATGGGGATTAGGAGATGGATAGAGGTGATGAAAGAGTGAAGAAAAGGGACTAAAAGAGGAATATTGAACTTCCAACCAATGGTAGTGAGACACCATGATTTTGTCTTATTAAGGTAGGTATACAAATTAAATTTGTCATCTTTTAGGATCAGATTGGAGAGCCAAAAATGTGAGGGAGTGCAAAAAATAAAAAGAAAGAAAGGAAGAATAGAGGAAGAAGAAGAAGGAAAGGGAGAAGAGTGTGCTAGCTTGAAGGAAACCCTAAGCTTTTCTAGCTTTGGAAAAAGAGGTAAGATTTTATCTTTTTCCCATATGAAACTCCTTCTTCATAACATGTTAAACATGCATGATCAGGAAGAATTATGGAGTAATTTGAGGTAGAGCTCATGTATAGAAGTTGAAGCTCATAAGAAATAAAAGTTGATTGTGTTTGTTTTGCTATTTGAGCAGATTTTGTGCCCACGATTTCATAACCCTAGAAGATGAATTAGGGAAAGTGTAAAATATGAAAGTTGGAGATTTATGCCCCATGTAAATTTTTGTGAGATGATTTTGCTTAATTTAGAGTCTGTGTGAGGAGATGTGGCACATTCATTAGGGCTGGTTCACAACCAACTAAAATCTCCTCTGTCTGTCTGTTTTCATATATTTTGATGACCTTATATTATGATTTAGACAAAGTTTAAGACATTAAATTTGTAGGGTTATATCCCTTCTAAATACTTGTAAAGTAGTTTTCTTGATTGATTTTGACTAACCCTAAACCCGATGAAACCTCATCAGACTTTTAATTCTGTTTTCTAAGAATTTTGATGGTCATAGAATCAGAATTTGATAATGTAACAAACTTGAAAGTTATATATTTATGTCTAATATACATGCATGTAAAATATTTGCCAAATTTAGCATGGCTTATGAGATATTGCCCTTTCATCATGACTGATTGCCAACATATTGAAAACCTACTCACCCTGAGATTGGTCATTTGTTTTGGTGACTTTATAGACTGAATTAGACAATGAGTAAAACATGAAAAATGTTCCTTTATGTGTTTTGTAAGTTATGACAAATTATTTTTGCAATTTTATTTGCCACAGTTTGAGATATATCTAAGAATTTAAGACATACT
This sequence comes from Omphalea diandra, assembly GCA_949677035.1. Lineage (NCBI taxonomy): Eukaryota > Viridiplantae > Streptophyta > Magnoliopsida > Malpighiales > Euphorbiaceae > Omphalea > Omphalea diandra. The sequence goes on along the minus strand of CATIWR010135955.1, from coordinate 6,972 downwards.
CAGACTGAGATGACATTCAAACATGACAAAATTCAAAATTTTTTCTATATGTCTTATATTGACATGAAATTTGACTGTGTTATTTAATTATGTGTCTAGTTTATTTGAAAAAAAAAGAATCAAGTCATTTGGATAAGTATAGTAAGAGTTATTATAGTTAGACTATAGCAAGGTCAGGTTGTCATATAATAAAAATATGCATAAACACTAGGTTCACTTGCATGGAACATGCACATAGTTGCATACCAAGCATTCATAATCATTTTGGAATACTTATAACCATGTATGTACCAAATTTTAGCATTCCAACACATTCAAGAAGCCTAAGAATGAGGAAACCTACCATAAGGGTTAGTCACATCCATAGGTGAGTAAAAGCCATAATTAGATTCTTATGTGTGTGATTATTTTTATGATATGGTTATGTTTTATTACATGTATATGCGATTGAATTATGACATTTTATATGTGATTACAAGTCAAGTGAGAAGTATATGATCTTAATGATTACTTGATATACCACTGTGAATGAACACTTACATATAAAACTAAAAAGTTGTTGTGACCGGCTTGTCAAACACTTGCAAATCACTTGGAAAAAAAAAGTGCCAATATGTCCTATTGGCACATGCTATTGATCAAATGATTCACATGTTATATGTTAGCCAACAAAATCAAATGTCACTTAAAATACATGAATTCCTATAAGTAGTGTTTGCCTTGCAAGGTCACGATAAAATTAATCTATTGCATCTGTACTTGCATAGTCAATTCTTATACTTGTAATGTATCTTAATGATATCTGATTATTAGTTGTGCCATAAGAATCTAATTATTGTTTTTATTCATTGAGTCGCAACTTACCAAATTGTAATTACATTTTTCAGATACTGAAGCATAGGGTTTGGATACTTTGATGCACAAAGTTTTACATATAGACACATAGAGCACAAGTCGTCAGCTGAATTCCAACTCTCTCTCTCTTTATGTCATGTACATATATCCGGATAGGAACCAGTTTATGTCACTAGTCTTGAACATTAGTTAATATATATGCACATTAAATATGTGTTGGATTGAGTATGTATGAAGAATCAACCTTTATGTATATGTAATTTTAGACCTGAATGCCATCATTTGTAAATAAAAATGATCATTATACTTAAGCCTGACCTCCTACTATCAGTATAGGCTCGAATAATACTATTTGATGTCTCCAAGTCTTTCTCTGACATTCCAAACTTGTGTATCAACTTCAAAGGGCAAATGTTAATTTCAAATCCATCATCAACCATCACACATAAAGTGTGCTTATGTTATCCATCATTAACCATCACACATAGAGTATGCTTATGTTTCACCTTGGCCCTAATGAATAGAGCTAAATGGTGATCTCATCCTTCTAGTGGTAACTCTTCATCCAAAATGATGATCTTTCCTTTATATGTGACCAAAGCAATAACATCTTCCATAATGGCTTTACTAAAAATAAGAAGGTTAGACAGAGATTCAACCATAACTTTTTATGCTTATGAAAAGTAATAAGCAATTCTCACATATTGATCTGAGCAGACATCTCCGTCAATTATTTTACGATAGCTTTATCATCCTTCTTTTTTTCACAATAAGTTTTTCTATCTTCTTTGCAGCCAATAGGGGCTTCCTTGTCAGGGTAATATTTCCCACTTCGAGTTACATAGTGCACCTATTCCTCCTCCTTCTTTATATCTCTCTCCTTCAATGGCTTAACTTTCCTTTTCCCGCTTGCTTCTTTTGTTTCCATATTTGAACTCTCTCATGGGTTGATAGTGCTAACAACAGTAAGATTCTTTAGTACTTCTTCAAAGGTAGACATAACCATCTCTTCAAGCATCCCAGCTTATATCATAAATGCCCCTTGATTAGGAAATGGTACATTATCATAGTTCGAGAGAGGGTTTCCTCTTATGTTTAGTCTCTTTGAGTTTTGTAGTATAATTGTCTTATTGTCAATGAGGTCTTAAATCTTATGTCTCAGCCTATAACAATCATCAGTATTATGCCCCGCTCCTTGATGAAAGGCATAATAAATATTGGCATTATATTCCCTAAGCAGTGGATTAGGAGGTGGCCTTAATGCTAAAAACTTTAATACTCCTTTCCTCAATAATCTCTTGAATGTCTTAGAAAGAGGCATCCCTAAATTTGTAAACTATCTCGGTGCCCTAGCTTCATTTATGTCAATTGTCTTGCTCCCTTCAGCTTAAGGCTATAATGGGGCACTTGTTCTACCTCCATGCTGTCTCTTTGACTCAGACTCTAACTCCTCAGCTTGCAAACTAGCCTCCCTAAGGTATTTGAAATTCCTTACCAATATGTCTCTAATTCTAGTACCATTACCAGGTAACACTCCTCTAATAATCATCCAAACCTGTTCCCTATCGGTTGGTCTAGTAGTGGCCTCAGAGGCCATCTTCTTCCACCTTCTAATGTAGTTATTGGAGCTTTTACTAGTTTTCTGCTTCAAAGACTCCAAATCTTATAAAGTGTTTTTTAGGTCCAAATTACAAGCAAAATGCTTCTCAAAAGCTTATGTCAACTCTTTCTAATCCTTCCTAATAGTCTTTGGCTAATTGAAATATCAGGCCTTAATAAACCCTTCTAATGATAGCTCAAAAACCTCTAGCATAGTATCTGTTAACACCCCAAAAGCCTTTATTACTAGCATATATGAATCAAAGTAGTTCTTCACATTTTAAGTTCCTACGAACTTTAGGAGATCAAACACGTAAAAATTAGATGGAAGTTTCTCAAGTTTATGAGCAAGAAATTCCTCGATATCTATTCCCCTCTCAAAACCTTTAGCACCCAAGGCCTTTTGGATCTTTTCTAATTTCTTAGTGAAGTCATCAAATAGAGTACTCGCTTTCTCACTCTCTAGGAGTTTATCAAAAATAGCAGTGGTGCTTTCTACTTTCCTCACAAGCTTGCTTTCATGATACTTTTTCGTGCCAAATATATCAGTATGAATAACCATAGGTTGGGTTGCTTCCATAATTGCCTTCCTCTTATCATTTTTTCTAGTAGAGTTATCTCCTTTTTTTAGAATCACATCAACACACATGTTCACCTCCTCAACAATCCTCTCTTCCATCATATGACTAAAGTCGATTATCATCTTATCCAGAATCTCTAATGGTATGATCTATTCCATGAGTGGATCGATTCTTTAGATCAAGCTTAGTGTTTTACCTTTCCTAGCAAGTCAGTTGCCTTTTCTCTTTAATAAGAGTTTGGATGGAGATATGATGTCTATAAGACAAGGGTTATTAATACGATATTTGGATGGAGATATGATGTCTACAAGACAAGGGTTATTAATACGATATGTATAAGTAAATGACGTATGTATACGTGATATGCATGGTTTACATACACTATTTACACAAAATCCTTCCAACCTTATTCCTCCACATATAGGGTCTAAAGGCTTTTTCCTAACTAGGGCCTCATTCTTCCACCAATGAGGGGTAGAGAATGTGCGCAGTCACCTCAGACCAAGGAAGGGTCAAAATCTTAAGAAAATACATATACAAAATAAATAACTTTTTACATTACTTAAAGAATGAAAAATGTACAAGCGGAAGATCCTTTTAACAAGGAGATAGGAATGTACATGACCATTTATATATAAACTTTTTTACATTGTGAGGTAAGGGATGCAAAAATTTACACAAGGGTGTATTTACATAAGAGAAGTGGGATGACGCACTAAGGGATGCCTAATCACGTTCCTTGAAGAACCTTAACCCTTCCTTTAGAGGTGAAATGCAAATAAGAGGGCATCATATTCTAATATGTTATTGGCTTCTACATGTTCCTATTGATTGAAATGGTTGTTAAAGCTAATGGTTGTTGCAAGCTTAAGGGACAATTGCCATAGCCCCTCATTTAATACACCTAAGGGCACTAAGATTATGAGTGATAGACCCTCCTCACCATTTCTTAAGCCCAAATGGAGTTTAAGTCTCAAGTTTAAAGAACCCATCGATTTATCTAAGGGCAAACCTAGTGCATATGGTAAAGTGTGTAGGCTAAATGAATGAAATAGACTTGATTAAATATAAGTTAAAAATGTTAAAGCGAATTAGAGATTGAACGTGAAGTCAATTTTGGGTCCCCAATGGAGTCGCCACAGTGAGTGCCTTGAGTTTTTGCTTGAACTAGTGAAATCTTACTTGCAACTCCTACCTTTTATTGATCATTGGGGGATCGAGAGGATTAGGGTCATACATTGGCAGTAACCCCTAGTCATGGCACATGATTTAGATCAATGGGGGATCCTTAAGGCCCTAAGCAAGATGGAAGCCCCTTTTCCAAAGTAGTCATCAACGAGGGACTAAGGCGGGACAATTCATTGGTATCATCTCTAGGGATATGAAATCACCACCTAGCTTTGGTCAGGATAAAAATTTGAGCAAGGCAAAATTTGAACCTAAGCTAAGTCAATTAGAAGACTCATTTTATCTTAACCCTATCAGAGATCAGGTTCAAAAATTAGATATGGTTTAAGAAAGAGGTTAGGCATACACAAATTGCCTAGATATTAGGATCTAACCTTTGAGTATCTTTGATCCACTTTTAACATTTTAACCAAGTTATTAATTAGTCCAATTAGTGATCTTAAACATGCCTCTAACACAACCAAAACAAGTCAAGTAATCAACTCTACAGGGAGGGGGATCATGCATCATGGTAAAGGGAGTGATATGCATATCAATATCCATATATCCATCACATTTCATACATATCATCTCAAGGGGATGGGGGCATGTGACATGGCATAAGGTAAACATGCATATAATTATTTATCACATAACATAACCATCAAAGGATGATTATTGGGACCATCATTCATGGTCTATCTCAAGCAAAATGCCTACATCTAAAAGAAAAACACGAGTTAGTAACTATTAACAAAAGGCAAGTAAAAGAAAGTAAAGATAGTTAAATGAAGTCCTTAATCAACACTTACCATTTCTCCAAAGTTAGGGTACCTAATACATGTCTTTAAGTCCTCAATCACACACACCATAACATCACATGAATAAAATAATAAACATAATGCATAACATGAAACATGAGAGAAAAACAAAGACATAAAATGTAAGAACTTTGGAGGATCTTAATGGCCTAAGGTGAAATCATCACAAAAGGGGTCCTAGGGTTGATGAACCCTCTCCCTTTATTACTCACAAAGAGCATGGCATCCATATGCATTGCTAACAATCAAGATTGTTAGAATGCTAATCAACACAGAAAAAAGTTTTAAGGCTAAAACATATACTTAATAACCTACATAGGAATAACCAAAGCCCTAGTGGAGCTCTCAAGGTCGTAGGAACAATAAATTTCTCACTTGGTCACCACCTAAAAAGTAGCAAAACAGAACCTTGAGAATCACATTAGACTCAAAATAAAAAAAACACAAAGTGTTTGCATAAAATGAATCATGAAAACCTTCTTAAACTCATTTAAAATTTGATTTCTTGAGTTAATGGGGATCCTCGACCTTTTGACTTCTCTTATTCTAACAATGGAACCTTAAAACATCACCAAAAAAAAAAAGTTTCAAAAAAACGGAATTCGGGTGAGAAGAAGAAAATTTTGCAAACTATTCTCCAAACTGAATAGGGTTGTACAACCCACTTTAAGGGTTGTACAACTTAGATAAAGGGTTGTATAGACTACATAAAGTCTGTACAGTCTACTAGTCTTAGGTTTTCAAAATGGGAAAGAAAAAAATAATAAAAGAGGAAGGGTCTTATGGATGCCTTTGAATGACTATCTTGCCTTTAAAGGCTCACATTTGATTTTTGTCCTCCAAAATGGTTAGGAATGCTTAAGAAATGCAAAGACAAGGTCTTATTCTACCTTGGGAATGATTGGAATGAGTTAGGGTTTTAGTGTTTCAATTCTAATGATGGTTATGGAGAAATTTTGGCAAAGTTTCCTTAGGGTTTTTCTAAGCCTCTTCCTCCTATTTAAATAGTGGAAGATTTATAGAATAAGAAAAGTGCACTGAAGCTTAGAATGCTTCTAGTTGCATTTTGTTCATGTCCAATCACAAATAAGGAGATGAAAGTTTTAGAATTATTATTCGAAGGACCCTTATGTAGCCAAGGTATGGGTTGTACATCCCTTTCTCTTGGTTGTACAACCTAGAGTGAAAAGGGAGACCATTTCTAGAATGTTCTGAGGTTTAAGGTTTAACCATTAGCGGTACAACCTTGAGGTAGGCTAGACAACCTAGTTTAATGGGTTGTACATCCTAGTTTAATGGGCTATATAACCCATTAAACTGGGTTGGTAGCCTTGGGCTTAGTGGTGGGCTTAAATCTGAGCTTGGTCTTGGGCTTGGTCTCGAAGTTTTTTCGAAGTCTCGTAAGGCCTTGTTTCCTTGCTTTTGGCAATTCCCTTGCATTCTGGGAAATAATTTCAATGATTTTCATCATCAGGCTTGCATGAGGCCTAAAATATAATGTTCACACAATGCAAGATAAATGTTGAATGCTTATGATAATGATAGGAATGTTATAGCTAGAGTGACTTCAAGTGGACCTCCTAATTTTAAGATTATCTAAATGGGAGAGTTTTATGTTCAATGAGTGTATTTATGTTAAATACTATAGCTATTTAATTCATTTCTTATCATGCCATGAGTGGGGGAGTCTAAACTCATCGACCGATTCACTTTTATTCTTTCCTTTACTTACCTTCATATTATATATATATATATATAATATGAAATTGATCGGTTCAATCTCGGTTAGTTTGATTTCTAGCATTCATCATCAAAGCTTGAGTGTGCTGTCTGTTTTCATGCTCCATAGAGGGGAGAACGAGCAGACATCGAATGATTAATTTATATTTCTTGTTATAGTGGAATTCGACATCAATATATATATATATATATATATATATATATATATA
>CATIWR010135944.1:0-27357 GCA_949677035.1 Omphalea diandra | reverse complement strand
GAAATATTTTTATGTGGGCTAATATTAATTATGGATTGGTTTTAATTATTTATTAAAACGGACTGAATGATATAGTTTATTGATTGTGGGTAAGCCCAATTAAAATGTGATCAATTATGTTATGGGCTTGTGACATCTTTTATGAGCCGATATGGAAGACGGTCAGTGTAGGCCTATTTTAACATGGACCTGTGATGGGTGGGCCTGTTAAAATTATTATAAATAGGTTAGGTCCCCTCTCCTGCCTTCATATAGAAAACCCTAGTTGTTATACCCATTGTAGCCGTCTTCGAGAAGGTCAAGGAGAGGAAGATCTAGCTTTCCGTTTTCAACTGTTCTGACGAATTTTTCAAGTGCTTTATTTCAGTTTTCGAAATTATGGCTCAAAGTAATTTGGGATTCAACGCGGAGATAAATACGCAAATTTATTTCCGTTCAGTAATTAAATTTTGGTGTTCTATAATTATGTACAAGATCCTATAATTAAAAATATGTTACATTACCTGCCGCCATGAAGGTGTTGCGTCTTGGTTTTGCTATGATATTGTTTGTTGCTGTTCTTACAGAATATTCGCTTGAGATTCTGTTGAGATATACTAAGGCTGGAAAGGTGGATTCTTATGATGGGTGGATGGGTGATGCTTTTGGGTATGCTGGGAAGAAGCTGTTTCAAATAGCGTTGTTCATTAACAATGTTGGGATCCTCACTGTCTACATGATTATAATTGGTATGTATGATCAGAAATATGTTGAAGACACTGTATATATTAATCAATTTATAGCATTTGATGTTCTTGATTAATTTCAAACAATAATTGTTTCTTTTCTTTTGATTTTTTTTATAAAAAAATTTTGACAAGGTGATGTGTTGTCGGGAACAGCTTCAAGTGGAATTCATCATGTTGGGTTATTGGAAGAGTGGTTTGGAGATCGTTGGTGGAATGGTCGTATCTGTGTTCTCCTTTTCACTGCCCTTTTTGTGTTTGCTCCATTGGCAAGCTTAAAGCGGATAGGTCCGATTCAAGTCATCACTTGTTTATTTTACATGAATTGCTTAGCAACCAGCTTTCACTTTAGATATTACATGCCAGCTTTCAATTTAGTTACATCTTTTTTTCCCTTCTATTTACTTACATTATGCATGAATGGAGGATAATCCAAAGAGAAAAGAAGAGAATTAAAAAAAAAAAACTACATTTATGAATCAAATTTAGCGTTATATTATGAATCAAATTTTTAATGTGATATAAAAAAAATTAATTTATTTGAGAGATATATTTCTTAAGTGGATGAAAATTAATTTTTATGTAGTTTATGATTTATATTTCAAAATTATTCCTAAATTCTAACTCTATAGATAGAACAATTTAGGAAAAGTTATTTAGTTTTTGTTTTAAGGCAATGAAAACTTTACCCATAGTAATGAAAGGCCTTTTATTCGTTGTGGTTGGTAGTCATTGATCCATGGTTACTAAATTAGCAAATGGTCTAATTATGTATAGAAAAAATGAAAAGACAAATTATTCTGGCTGTTATGAGAAGTATAAACGTGTAACAATGAACGAACGAGACAAATTATTCTGGTTGTTAGCTTACAAAGTGAAATAACTTATTTTTGGATATGCTAGTAGGGTGGTTGTAATTTTCACGGAAAGTAAAAATCCACCAGTTGTTAGGAATTCTATGCAACATATTTGTTGAGAACTCATCATTTTGTACTTTTAGTTTTGATTCCATTTGGAATAAATCATATGAGAAAAGAAAAGAAAACAATTATATTAATATTGTGTTTAGAATAAGTTTTAAACCGATAGAATTCGATTAAATTTTTTATTACTTGAAATAAATCTACAATGAATAGAAATCATTTTATTTCCTTATATAGTCTTATTTATTTGAAACAAATATAATGCCAATTTAACTTATAAGATTGCTAGAATAATTTTATCTAAATTTTTTAATTGAAATGAATTCTTTTAAAATCTTATAACTTTTGTACTAATTGACTTTCTCATCAAATCATTTTTTTAAATGAAAGAATTGAATTCTTTTAAATATGAACTTTTCAAAAAGAGAATCATTAAAATAGAATTATGTTCTATTGAATTTTTTCGAAATCTAAATTTCCAAACCAAGGCTTTCTATTGGAATGCTTTAAATTATGTTCTCTATACATTTTTAATCAAACTATCAACTTCGTTATTATCTTCTGCTTTAAAACGTATAATGCTTACATATATGTTGCGGATAATTGATACATTCTGATGCTCGCAGATTCCTTGAGATACACATCTGCCTTAGCAGTTTCATTGACATTACTTTTTCTAGTTGTTACCGCTGGAATCACAGTGTTGAAATTGGTTGATGTAAGTGTTAGCATGCCTAGGTTGCTTCCTAATGTCACTTATAGCACATCATTCTGGAAACTCTTCACTGCTGTCCCCATTATTGTGACAGCATTTGTCTGTCATATCAATGGTAATCGGTGTCACCATCTTATCCTCTCAATAGCTTGGTTTTTTAACTACTGTCCCATTACTTGACCACAATGGAAGTTTACTTCTTCTGCAGTTCATTCAATTGAAAATGAGCTGGAAGACTCTTCTGCAATGCGGCCAGTCCTCTGGACTTCTTTATTTCTATGCTCTGCTGTATATATAATGACAAGCTTCTTTGGTTTCCTGCTTTTTGGTGACTCAACTCTAGATGATGTATTGGCCAACTTTGATACTAACCTTCGTGTCCCTTGCAGCTATGCTATCAATGATATTGTTCGCATCAGCTATGCTCTCCATCTCATGTTTGTTTTCCCTGTCATCTTTTATTCATTGTGCCAAAATCTGGAGAGTCTTCTTTTTCCTTCAGCCAGGCCTTTGGCTTCAGATAACTGCAGGTTTACATTGATCAACATAGCACTCTTGTCTCTCATCTTCGTATCTGCAAATTGTATACCCATCATCTACGTTGCTTTTCAGTTCACTGGATCAACTACTGTAGTCTCTTGGATTTATGTTTCCAGCTGCGATTGCCTTGAGGTGAGTTGTTCTGCTCTTTAGCCAAATTATTTGTGGTTAATTATTTATAAGACTATGATATTGTTTAAATTTCTGGCTTTTCAGGGGTCCCCATTTGATAGGATCAAAGAAGGATAAAATTTTGTCAGTTTTCTTGATTGTTCTTGCTGTGTTCTCAAGTTCTGTGGCTATTTACAGTAATGCCTATGCTTTGTTCAGAAAGAATCCCACCTCACTCGGTTGATTTGGATTCATTCCAAAGATCTTGGCCCAGTCTTCAGGAAAAGATATGTTGGTTTCCTGCATAGAGAAAATAAGCGTCATCAGTGGAGTGAACACTCCTCGCAGATCTTTGAGTAGCGCCTGTGACTATCAGTGTTGTATTTTGCTTAGAGCTTGCTTTTGGTTCATCTTCCCTCATATGATGTTTAAAGGCCTTGTTTCTCCTTTTCTTTTTTGGGATTGGATTTTCATTCTGCAGATCCTGTTGTGAACTGATTGTTACAAGCTGTCCTACGGTCTTCAGGTTTGCTAGTAATATGGTTTCAGCGAGGAAGGCTGGTTTTGCTCTGGGAAGCCTGGTGACTAGGAATGAGCTCTCTCTCTCTCTCTCTCTCTCTCTCTCTCTCTATATATATATATATATATATATATATATATATATATATATATATTCTCTAACATTGAAATAAAGATGTGAAGCATAAAATTATGTTCTAAAACTAGAAGTTTTGTTTTCAAGTCTTCTGAACAGTTTTACTCCTGCAGTTTCTAACCTAAAAATAACAGTACAGGTTGTTTGGCCTGAGAATTGTGGTCACAAAAGGAAAAGTAGGATGCTGAAACAAAAATAACTGCTTAAGATTTCAGAAGGTTGAAAAGAATTAAACTTGTATTATCTGTATTCTACATTAATTAGATAGCTAGACAGAAACAATAACCAGATTCAAGAAAAGAATCAACCAGAAATCCTGTAAAACGAGTACAGAGGTGGGAACCTACCACAAAGAACACATGCTGAGAAATTCCTACGTTACTTAGAACCTTCTTTATTTTCAGAAACCTATTGAGTTCTGTTACTCTCAGCATCTCTTAAGACAGCACAGTATGCCAGAGGCATAGCTTTCATCCATTTTCAATTTGATCTATTCACTGCATCAATATAATATCTCATTCCTATGCTGCTGAAGATCTGATACCCTTTTGTAAACAGCCAGCTCAGAATGGAAAAACTTGCTTGGCAATAATTGGACTCGAGCCGTTCTACCATGCCATACTGTAGCTGCAATACCTCGGAAACCTTCACAATAGCGGATGCAAAAGATGGCCATATTTGAAGTACATTGTATAACGGATATTCCTGCTTCATATATGCATTTATTTTTTCAGTCAATATATGTACACGTGCATGTTGAACACCCATTTTTGTGCAAATCTCAGGTCTTTTTTTGTCAGCCGCTTCTCTATCAATTGACAGGCTCGGTACTTGAAACTTTCACAAATTGGTACACAAGGATGAATGAATGTAACTGTTGTTATCTTCGGTATGAACAACAATTGCAGAAAAGTTAAGATTTGTATCTAGCTCATGACTAGTTGAAGAAATAGGGAGACTCCAGAACATCTCTGAGATCAAAGTCTCCTCGCTCCGGTAAGGGAGGAAATTTCAGCTCAGGGAATGACTTTTGAAAGCTGTCTAACAACTGCAAACGCAAAAGAATACTAATGAATATAATAGCTAATGTTATCCAGCATGTAGAACATTAATTTTCAAGAATTAAGGAATTTCATATTTTCAGTAACAATCCTAACATAAGAAAGAAGACTAAGAAGAAGTGAAGATATTGGATAACATTGCCAACACAAATTCCAATGCATAATTGATAATCATTAATTTTTATCCTGCAGAACCATGTAAATTTACTAAATAATGATAGATTTATTCAAGGATAGAACACTTTGTGCTTGATTGTCATGATATAACCAGCTATTGACCCCAAGCACATGTAAGATCCAAGAGCAGTTCAAGGTAACATGAGCCTCTCTTCATGTTGGACTGATGGGAGATGACAATATAGATGCTCAGCTTTTTTTTTTTTTTTTAGATGATCATATATTTATAAAGAAAAAGAACAGAATAAACAACTGAAAGATCAAAGGTGAACCAAAATTATCCTAGCAGAACTTTCAATCCATTTGGATATCTACTAAGGTATCTCAAAATTCCCAGAAGTAGAATACCATAGAAAAGCCAAGAAGATGGTTTTGTCCCATAATAATTCACAGAGGCAAGCATCAGCCCTTAAAAGCATAGCTCTCATCTACAACAAATACTGCAAACAAACATAATAATCTAACCAACTGAAATAATTGCTTTGTCCAAGGAAATGATAGGAGTACCTTCTTAGAGAGAGTGCCTATCTATCCCTTGTCATAGCAGGCCTCATACTGTTAAAACAGAGGAGAGGCCAAAGATTGAGCTTGAAGGTCTAAGCCGAAATCCATAAATCAATATGGCCAAACTAGCAATATGACCATCCACTGCCTAAGGTTTCCAGCTCATTTTAAAAGAAAGCAAATACAAAGTACATAGAAAATAAAAAATGCATGAGGTGGCAGGATGGATAGGTGAAGAGAAAGCTTCACCACATTTTCCAAGAAAAAATACAGAACATTTAAAAAGCTGCTTTTCTGAACAATTTGTAAAACATTATATGTGCAGAGATACATTACATTCTCTAATATTGGTAACTCATAGAGTTCCACAAACTTTTCTCGAAGTATCCTGTTCATTTCATCAATATCACATGCATGTGTCCAGTATGAATCATGTACTCCTGCATTTGGACATGATAAAATAATAAGATTTCAGGGTAGGTATTTGCTGAGTGTCAGAAAGAATGATATGGAGAGAGAACCATCCCAGCACAAACCTGCAAAATTTAAATCTGCCTGTTTGCAGGCAACAGCAGTCATCATCATGTGAGAACCATCAATGAAGTGAACAAAGTTTGGTGGGAATGATGTTCTTTGCTGCTTAACCATCACCTACATCAATTAAAACATATACGATCTGAATTAAGAGAAAGTGACATGAAGTTGTTCAGTTGCTTCCACCAAGAATTTAATTTCTCAGTTTTACTGCTCAAATATTATTTTCAAAAGAAACCACATGCACTAAACAAGAAGGGGAAAGAAAGATGCCAAAATCATTAACCTAAGCAGATCATATATTCTTCCTAAAATATTAAGGCAAATAATTAAAGAAAAAAAAGGTGAAAGGTCCTTGACAACTACCTTGTCTGTTTCTTTTTGTAATGCCAACATCTGCAGGGAAGTCTTAATCTGCAAATAATTCAACAAAACATTTAAAAAAGACCTACATATGGTGCCTCTAAAAATTCTACTAATTTCTTGTAACTTACAAGACGCCTTCCCAATTGTCTATAAGGTTGTACAACAGGAAGTCCAAGAGGCGTGGCCCATCGCACTGGTTGATTTTCTGAAGCTATTACCTGTTTATGTTCCAAAATAGTAGTCAATATTCAGATCTTCAGAAAAGTAAGCTCAAGAGCTAAAGATGAACCTGAAATATGATCAGGCAAGCAACATAAGAATGTAACAGCATCTCTTTTTCCATTTTCAATTAATTTCTCATAAGAACAGAATAAGATCAATTCAAGACATGATTCACATCATCCATTTACAATTGGAGTCAAATCTCACAAGCAGCAATGCAACACCTTCCCATGTCACAAAGTCCCTACCATCACCATGCATTCATATGTTCATGAAGGCACCATATAAGACATGTTAACAATCCCAGAGTCTCGGCCACAATGGCCCTTGATATCAGAGGATAAAAGGGCAACAACCAAATAAGACGTAGACACAAATGACTCAAGTTGGAAATTGTACCAGGATTGAATGGTGAGAAATTAAAATAATTCATGTGGTAATTAAAATAGTTTAGTTCAGGAGTAATGCTAAGCTGAGTGGAGTTATTAGATTCAATATGCTTACAAACAAATGAATCACGTTATGTTTGACATGAAGCTCCCAGATAATCACCAACCATAAGAGCCTAAATCAAGTTAACAAGAAGCTAAAAAAGTTAAATTAAATCAGCTTTCTATGATAAAATCGAAGTTTCAAGAAACAATACCAGCAGAAATGATAACCGATTTTAAGAGCAGCAACAAAATGATGGATTTCAAGGCAGTTGTTTCAAGTTAGGACATCTCAAGAGGGAATATAAGAGTCCTAATCCTACGAGGACTACATAGATGTAACAGATGAGAAGACCACGCGCATTACTGCACCCAAAAGAGAGAACGAGAGAGAGAGAGAGAGAGAGGCAACAACAAACTATTTATCAAGGGTGGTTCAGTTTGAATTGAATTAGGATCAAAATTAATTTGATGCCACATCTGTTAAAAAGGGTTGATGACTACAAAAAATATGGCAACTAGGCTTCATTTCTTGATTCTTGAAACCATATCTAGAAGTTCCTAAAACACTTAGATAAACTGTTAGATGGTGTTGCCATTGATTAATTATGTAGGTGATTTTAGATGATGTTTCATAGTTTCATTCTAGGCCTAGCCCAATGAAGTGGAAATTTCATTTAACTTCTCTATCCAGTGACCTCAGTAAAATGAGATTTAGCACACTAATTTATAAAAAAAAAAAAAAAACTGACCAAGATAGTTGAAAAGATAACAGTAGACATCAAAACAAAAAAAGTGCACTGATTAGAATATTATTCATGAATGATCATGAAAGAACTAATTTGTTCACATCTTTGAATAGAATTATCTATTAGAATTTTCATATGTATTCATGAAGGTCCAGAAAAACAACACCTCAAAGAATCATATATCTAATCACGATCTTCATTTGAATCCTACCCTCCATGGGATTCATCAATTGTTAGGACCAAAAGATTATTACACCCATCTATTTAGTTGTACAGCGCCATATTGCTTGGACTCTTCAGATGAAGAGGTACCGTGTCGACATGACATGACACGGGTACAGGTAAGAGATCCTTCCCAGATTCTTTGATTGAAAAGTGGATATTGCTTGCTTGCACGCTTTTAAGGAGAACATTGAAGAGTCAAGAGCTCTGACACCCAATAAAAAAAAAAAAAAAAAAGAAGCAACAAGTAAGAAAAGTGAGGAAGAGGTAAGTGGAAGAAACAAAAAGCTGAGAAAGAAAAAAAGGACACGAGAAGACAAAATGAGGGGCGGTTGCTGAATTAGAATATGCTAAAACTCTCACATTTGAACAAAGATAGCACAGTTACTTTTTGGACTTCTCTTGGGCTTGGGCTAAAAAAAAAAATGAAATAAAAAATTCACAGAACTTCAATAAGAATTTGGCACTAAATTTTGTTTGGAATAAATCTAAAACCAGTTTAAGTAAATGTTTTCTGATTTTTAATATTACAAAAGCCCTAATAAAATTTATTATTTATAATTAATAATTAATATATTATTTATGAGAAAAATGTAATAATAATGATAATAATAATAACAATATTAATAACAACACTAATGAAAATAATAATATTTAAATAAATTCTGACATTAATATCCCATCTATTTAGCTGTGCAGGGTATTAACAGTAGTAACCACATGTATTTACACACAAATAGATTCTATCATAATCCAAATGCAAGTTGATGAGTAAACAACTGCCATAGAAAATGGAGCACACCTTTGCACAGTCACCAAGCCTCGCCATGATACTTCTAGCACCTTCAAACATTTCCCTCCAAAGCCATCGAGGTGATCTGTCCAATAAGTAAAATCAATGAGCAACCTTTTATTTTAGGGACACTACGACACACACCTCACGTTTTGGCTTAATTTTCTTACTTTTGCTGCATAGCAAGATGCACCATACAAAGCTTGATTATCTGCAATAGCATCACGTTTCTTAAGCCTCCTTTTGATTTGTTCACGTGCACCAACGTAATGACACCATAAACTGAGGTCATCACTCTCTGTTTCACCAATTTTGTATCCACCTAAGATATCCAAGTTTTAAAGGAAAACCATCAATAATTATTATGGAAGTCATTCATAATCACAAGCTCATTTTGTTGGCCCAATCATCAAAATGAAAGACCTGTTATAATTTTAATAATTTAAATGACAAAATTATTAGAGCAAGCTCATGCAACATTTAGAACAACTTTTCACAAGAAAGGAAGAAACCTGATTGATTAAAAGCTTAGCATGCACTGCATTTGGATTTGTTACTGGATCTTTTTCTGCATCACTCCTCATCAAATCATGAACTCTACATGAAAATAACAACCAAATTAGATGAATAAACAAATGGCACCTTCAAAGGAAGAAGGCTATGCGACACAAATTGTAGGCACTTTTTGTTCAGGAGCAATTGATGCAAACAAGAATCACAAAACAAACAATGCAAGTTCAAACACAACCTCAGAATATGATCTAGATTTTACATAGGATTTATTTACACTATTTCATCCATTGCGCTATAGCATCCAACACATCAATTATAAGTCCATTTAGAGTTTGTCTTACATGTCTATTTATGTAAAATTAGCCATTGGTCCATTACTTAAGGACACTTTTGTAATTCCAGCTTGGCCAGAAAATTTATCCAGATTCGTTTAGGAATTTTCAGCTTCTATTTTGAAGTCCTACTAAAGTATCTAGCATAACATCAATTCCTTTTTAGTATTCTTAGCCCTCCAAATCCTCAGAGGATTAAGACTAATTTTGAAGTCCCCAATCTTTAAGGTCTAGGATTAGTTTGAGACTTTTGCCTAACAACTCAAGTATTTTGCTATTCATGCTTTACCATTCATAGGTTAGTGTTCCCTGCGCCTTATTTACTCTGCAAACAGTTCCTACAATCTGTTTTCCATCACCATTTTTGCTGCCTAGCAACTCTTGGTGACAGGTTCTAACCCTTACCTAGTTTCTATACATTCTAGGCATCAAATAAACCCAAAATCCAACCTTAACATTCAATCACACGTACTGTCCAATGTGAGCATCACAGAAATTGCATGATATTGTAAAAGACAGGATTTAGAATTTCCAATAATTGCCATTTGTTTTCCCTGTTTTATCGTACTCATCTAAATGCCTTTTACTCAGCAATAGTATGCACCATCCTTAAGATCACAGATCTAGGAAAATATTTCATGTGGCTCCCTATTAATGCAAATGCCTAAATTATCATGCTTGTGCATCAACAAATTGCAGCTGATCATCCACCAATATTTGCTCAGAGAGATAGTAGCACCTACCTGGAAGCAATTCCTGAGTACACATCTGCCGGTTTCTCTCCCCTAACAAGATTAACTGCAGCTGATTCCAAGTATTGAGAAAAAAAATTTTAGTAAATAGTGACAAATAATTAAATTCTGAAGTCCAAAAAACAGCATCCATAGTTGATGGTAACCAATGCTAACTTCCCAACTCACACAAAGGTTAGGTTCCTCAGAAAATCCTAATTTATGATTTTAGCAGCACGGGTTGCCCAAAAGGAAAGAAGGGGAAAGAGGTGAGAGAATCTTATTGATGCCAAATTCAACAAATTGCGGGTTACAAATCAGATAACACTTCAATGCAAACTTAGGCTCCCTTTGTTTCGCGGAAAATAACCTGTCTGAGTAAAATGTTTTCTGTGGAAAATATTTTCTAAGTAATATATTTTTTGGTGTTTGAAACACACTACAAAAAATATTAATTTTCTTTTAATTTATAAGATTATGACAAAATTTAGACCATAAATATTTTATATTTATATTATTTATTATTTAATATAAGAAAAATGCATTAAAAATGAAATTTTTTTGTGGGCCCCATCTATCACCAGCAACCACAGCCAGTTGACGATGACCGGTGACTGATGTTGATAGTCAAGGATGACCGATGATAATAAATATATGTATTTATATGATTTTGTTTTTCATTTGAATAAGTTTGTCAAAGTCCAGAAAATGACTTCAAGTTTTCAAAAGTTATTTTCCCGAAAAATAACTTAGTTTTCCCTTTGACCAAGAAAATATTTTTAGTTGACCAATTTTTCTGGATGCACCAAACAGAGGAAAATGCAGAAAATGTTTTCCTGAAAAATATTTTCTGCGAAACAAACGGAGCCTTAGTTAATATAAATTCACTGTGAAGTTTGCCTTGTCCCTTCCAAGGGCAGCATAGCGTTGCAAACCATTACAAGAACCATCCTTGAAAAAGAAACAAGAAAAGATAAGTATGATTCATATAATGGGATAACAGAGTCAAAGGACAGGCTATATCTGATAGCCTCTGAACTACATATGCGTACACAGAAGAAACTGTAATGTCCCAGCCAAATTTCATCATAAATTTTATTTTCGCCAAGGAATTGAAATTGTGACTATACAGAAAAAAACACCTGGTGTACAGGGAAATGTGAAAGAGTAGTCTGCGGAGAGGAGCTTCTCAATGCTTCTGAGAGATTGATATATGTCGCCACACACAGAAAAGGATCTTGTGCATCCAACCACCAGCGTCTTCCTTCGAGAGGTCGATCAGCAGATTCAAAAATATCATCCAGATGATTCTCAGTAAGCACTATCCGACCATCATAAGATAATTTATCTACACCACCAGCATATACATTTGCCAAATGTATCTTCAGCCAGCAGAAGCCAGACTTCCCAAGAGGACAGCCCTATGCAAACTCCAAAATGCCTCGACACAGATCAGAGCCTAGATGATTCAAATATGGATGCATGGGGTAAGCACGACCACAGAAATCAAGGTTGTGGGGGTAGTTGAAGCCACCCTCATCTTTCATCTTCCGAGCGACTTGTACATAGCATGTTATCATGCCATCCACAGACAAAACAACAGGATAGCACTCAGCATATCCCACTGAAGCAGGAAGTTGTTACAGCAAGTTTAAGTTCTGTATCACACTGCTGTGAATGTCTCTCACTATTCTCCTTTTTCACATTTTTCACTTTCCATTTCCATTTTTGAATTTCAGCTTCATCTTCTGTTTCTGGTTCCTCAGGCAGAGGAAACTATTAAGAAATTTAAATAATAAAAAAAAAATGAAGCTTCAGTAAGAAGATAATATAATAAAATAAACGCAGGAATTTCACAGTAACCAGGACAAACCATGCTGAATTCAACACTTATACAAGTAATTGTGGAGCAAACCATATTCAGAGGCAAGAATGAGTTATTTTATTTATCAAATAATCAAATATAACAAACATAAAACAAACATAATTCAGATCATAAAAATGAAACTCACATCTTCACGATCAACTAAGCCAGCGAGACAACCTCCGTTAGCCCATATTCTGTCGACTACTGCAAGGACACGCTTATTTACTCTCCATTTGGTATTTCCTAGTGTATCCAGAGCCTAGTTCAAAAATAAAAAATCAGGTAATCAGAACTGAAACAACAGATGAAGTTGATCACAGATTCACAGGTTACCCTGCCATAATGCAAGACAATTTGTCATTGACTTTTTTAACAGTGCACAACAGAGAGGAAAATAAAAAATTGATATCAAACCTCAAAAACAGGCTCCAATTGTTTCCTCGGAGTCCTTTTAACCACTTCATGTTGTTGTTTTGATCCATGGGTCTGCATAACATGGGACGGCAAAAACAAGAATGCACCCTGGTCATATCTAAAATATCGGAAAATTATGAATTAGAAAGATAAGAATAATTTCACAACAATCGAGATAAATATCCAATAAAGGAACATGGTTATTGTAAAGCAGCAGCTATAACTACAATGCAAAATTTGTAACAAGAACAGCTGAATGGAAATTCAGAAAATATTGAACTACTTAGGACCAAAGTTGTTCAATTAAAACTGTTCTTAACCATAAATTTCAAAGCACGATATGGATAAACAAAAACTTTAAAAAAAAAAAAAAGCTTAAGTTCATTACACTGTCCAGTTTAAAGGAGGAATCAACATTGGCATGTAAGGGATGACCATGTGCCTAGCCTATCCAACAAACAGCGATTATAGTCATTCTTAAGTTGCAGGTCCAGGTGCTATTTTAAAATTAGTTTAATGAGGAAGATATCAAGCCTGCTATGTTGTTTGACTTACAGATTTCTCAATGCCTCTACGAACAAGTGGGTCACACTCAATAACTCCATACCTCCTGCTAGTTTTCCTGTCCAAAATAACAAAAAATTACACATAATGACGTATGTGTGAGAGAGAGAGAGAGAGAGTCTCAATAAATTAAAAGAAGGATGAATCTTCTCACTGTCCATCTCTCATGACATTCTTAAGTGTGTGAACAAATGCAGGTCGAATATTAGGTAGACCATCTCCAAATTAATCAGCCAAAGGTTGTATATAGGCTGTGCGGTTTCAATTAACAATTGAATCAAGCGACAGCCAACCTGAGAGTCATAAGAATCAGAATCAAATGCAAACAAAAGCACAACTTCTACATATACAGCCACAGATGTCACAAACCTTAACATGTGCTTCTTGACCCCAGGGCATTGAATCATCATGGCCCTTCACTAATGCCCTTACTTGCTGAACCTTTTGCTTTTTCATCAGTTCCATGACTTTTCTTTCAGTTTCTCCTGTTCTTTAGCAAGTTTATCCTCTTCAGCGGTTGTGGGTTCTGATTCACCTTTAGGTTCCTTGTCTTTAGTGTTCTGCTTCTTCTTCTTATTTGTTTTCTCCAAGAAGCTCTGTATCCTTGCCTGATACACATAAGGGTATGAATCTATATGAGCTCTCAATACAGATAATAATGGGGGACACAAATGTTCTGCTTGGTACCGTCTAATTATACAAGTGCCTAATTTGAAGTAGCAGCCACGCCTTTTGCATTGCTAGGTGAATAACAAATGCGAAATGCAGTCTTAGAATTAACCATGAAGTAATCATTTATTAAATGCATTTAAAAAGTTACTGTATGCCTTGTATGGTTTAAAAAGAGAGTTTTTTAAACACTAATATAGTTTGATACTTCAATGTGGCTTCTGATTCTACTTGGACAATTTAGTTGGAATATAATTAAATATTTCCCATAACTGAATAAGATGGTTTTATAAAATAGACAACATAAAAAAAGAATAATAATACAACAATACTTATATATTACTAATTAAAAAAACTATTGTTTAGACATTCAGTTTAAAATAGAAAGGAAACTGAGCCATTACAGTCTGGTCAAACAGATAAGGTTTAGTTAGCTCAGTCCAGTGTTTGAGATAGAATAAGATTAGAAACCAACAATTAGAACAACAAGGCAGTTTGCACTTTTACAAGAAAGTGTGTCAAAACCGTAACTTCCATTTTAAACACTAGTTTATAGCAAATATACAAGAGAGGAAATACGTATACAGTAAAATTAAAAGATACATCATCTCATGCTCAGAGAAATAAGGACCAAGGGTATAAATTATCCCACCAAATTGGGAAAACTATCATCCATGGTACTAAACTTTAAGTAGCATTAGCAAAATCACTCGACTTAAAGTTCATTCCAATTATGTAACAATTGTTAAAATTTTGTTGAGATTTGGCCTAAATTTTATTTCCTGGTCACATAACAAGACCTTACAGCTCATTTTAAGAGTAACAATATAATACAAAATTTTTAATTGATTCTCATGTTAAAATTATATGCTGGAAATTTAGCAATAGTGAACTAATTGGAACAAGATAAAGATAAGGTAATTTTATTGACACGAATTGAAGTTTAGTGACTCTCAGAAAATAAGAAATAAGTTCACTATGACTTTAAGAACTACAATTTCTGAAAATCATTTATATATCAAAACATGAAAATATATTATCCATATTTTCATTAAAATAAAAATTTGAAACAGATTGCATAGAAACGTAGAGAGACAAATTTGTAATAACCTTGAAGTACAAGCATAAGAAATAAAGACCATTCTGTTATTCCTATTTATACAATGAAAGTACTTTGGTGTTACATTTCTTAACCATATCACCATCACATCACTTTGTACATGTGACCAGATAAGGCCCTTAATTTCTAATTAGCAGTCATCTATTAAAATTCTATAACAGGTCAAAAAGATACCCAAACAAAAAAATTGCAGTGTGATCACAGTTGCATCACAATTTTTATTACTGATTACAAACATTCAGGAAGTTTGCTACACCTTGCAATTAAAAAAAAATGTTAGAATACTTGAACTTTGTTCTACATAATTAACCAAAACAATCAACTATTAAAATGAAATAATGCATGCAAAGCATACTCACCTCATGCTCAATTGCCTCACCTATTGCACAGGCAGCTTGAACGATCCTAACACTTCCGGTCTCTCCACTGGAAGACCTCAGCAATCCCATCATCTTATGCATAGTATTAACCGCCATCATATCCGCTGACAATGCTTCAAAATACGATCCGTGAGAGAACTTACCGCTATTCTTACACAATTCCTGCTCTGCAGCAATTGCGTCCCTCAAAGGCTCAAACCAACCCAAAATCAAAGACTTCACATAAGGCAAATTGGGAGCCAACTTCTGCTCGCACATGTCCATTAATAATTCCTGATACTCCTTAGCTGCCTCCTCCCATGCCTAGTCTCTAACTTTATTTGCCTCCTTTTAAGAGTATTGTACTTTTCTATACCCATGCCTGCTATTGTCTTCTGTTCCTGTGGCCTAAACTGAGACTCCATTTTCTGGCGATGTTTTCTAATCTCCTCAATCTGTTCTCGGATTTCATCAGACCCAGAAAAGTCTGACTCATCTGTTGAAACAATTGCCTGCGCAGCTGCAGTTGCATACCCTTTAAAGAAAGCAGCAGAAAGACCAAAAGGATTTGTTAAATTAGTGAAATTGGGTTTTCCTAATTTATTAATCTGAGATGATAATACACTCATTCCATGAAAACCCAGAATCGAAATTATCAATACAGTTTGGGCGACATTATCTGAGATGATAATTTATTAAGGCATGTTTGGGCGACATTATCAATACAGTTTGAATCTTTAACGATTATAGGATGATTTAAGGAGAATTTCAGCTTCTTATAGGAAGCTCGCCTAGCAAAGTTTCTCCACATTATATTGATGGGTTGATAAGTAAAGGAACAGGACTAGAAATTGCACTACCTTAGAAGAAGGGAAAAAAAAAAAAAAGGAGCAACAATATAAGGTATAAATTGGAAAACTTTTTATAGGCAATAAGAAGAGCAGATAGAAGGAATAAATCAGTGCAAGATTTTGAGAATGGAACCGTGTCGAAATCTTGAAAAATTATGGTAGAGGAGGCTAACGCCTAACACTACGAGTAGCCGCCATTGAACCCTCCATAAACCCTACAATCTCTCTTCCAATTTTGTTTGGAGATATCCATGGGTTACTGGATCGCCTCTTTTCTTATCCAGTTCTAAGGCTATGGATAACCGATGGGTTTGGTTGACCCGATCACTCTTTTTTTTTTTTTTCAATATATGTATGGAGTTTTTAATTTTCCCATTTTCGGGTGTTTCCAGGGTTTTTCAAAAAAAAATCATAATTTAATTTCTAAATAACAAATTTGAGTTAGAGAGTACTATGGAATTTCCACACTCGCACAATATGTGAAATAATTTTCAGATAAATTTTCGTTTGCAACACATGCACATGAATAGGCAAGTGTGAAGTACGTATAAAATTCTGCACCATCATTTGAGAAGCATGATGTGCTCAGCAAATGATCAGTTCAATTTGGTATCAACATGTTTCCAAAATTATTTTTATAATTTACGCGCAACAAATGTTTTTCTATTTTTTTAATATTTTTATACTTTTTTTAATCATTTTTTATTTATAGCTTGCCTTTGCGCTTATAAGGAGATGCTTAATAGCCAGGATAGTACAAGCTGTTGACAAACTCTCAATTTCGACCTGTTATTATGATAAATGGCACATAGGAAGAGCAAGAAAAGAGTCTGTTTTGACACTGACAAACATCTAGCACGCAATGATTCTGTTGAGCTATAAATTACCAGTAGAAAAGACTATTCCTTTCGCAACCACAAATTTTACCCGTGCCACTCAATTCTCTGCTTGCACCTCTCCTATGCATTATTTCCCCGGAGGCAAATGAAATAATGGCCAAAATTTCCTTTTATGTTAAATGACATTTAATCATTCCAAGGATCACTCTCTGCCCTCACTTCTGATGGTTCAATCACTTCTGGCTCAGAGGGTTCACCAGCATCAGCACTGGCATCAGATTCTGCAGCAGTATCCTCGTCTGGCTCTGCACTGTACTCTTCAGATCTACCCCATCTCCCTCCAAGAGCCATGGTCATCATCTCGTATATCTTATTACCCAACTCAGCTGGGCTGTCAGGCTGCATTATCACAGGAAAATATAAGTAACTTAATACTTGCACAATAACCACCACAAATATTAAATAAAATATTTTTTAAAAAAAGCCTGCCAGAAGAGGCAAGGTCCTCATTCATCCTCACCGAAAATCCACTGGATATCAATGCTGTGTTATATAGGAGGTCGACTGCTCTTTTGGCATCACTGCTATCAGGTGCATTCTTGCATGCAGCCTGTAAAGTTCAACGGCAAAATCATTAAAAAGAAATATAAACATCATCCACATCTTGTTATTCAACACTTTCCTAAGGTACTAGAGAAGATACTACAGTATCTACAGTTCTACATCTTACAAAACTTACCATCACAAAGTATTTCAAAGTTCTCTGTACAAAACTATTAGTGAATATACTGCAGCATCTACATCTTGCTATTCCCCATGTTCCAAAATTACCAGTACATATAATGCAGTTCAAATAAAACAATGTAGAATTAGATAAAACCCGTCCAAACAAACAATGAATCTCTCTTGCTATAATTCTATACCAGAGATGGACAGCAAAACTTGAAATAAATTGATAGCTAATTAGATGGTTTTCAAGGAAGGCTATTCTTTTGCCTTCAATACAACACTAAAGAGGCATTTGGTTACTGAAATTTAATATTCTATGAATGTAAGATTTTTGTATTTAGTTAGTTATAAATTTTTTTGAGAAATTCAAAATTAATATTTTTGATTTATACATAGGAAAGTTCAAAAAAATTAACATAAATTACTACCATGCCCATAATGCAATTGCATATTTCTATTTAATTAATCTATACAAAAAGTATTATATAATAAAATCTATCGTAGTGATAATGATAACGTATAATATTATAATACATAATAAATATAATATTATTAATTAATATAATTTATAATTAAAATTAATATAACATTTACTATAATATAACATAATATAATAATAATATAACAAAATAATATTATAACATAATAATATATTATAAAATAATTAATAAATATCATTTAATAGTACTAAATAATTATTCTCTTATTTTAAAAAGTACTTAATAATGAACTAATAATAGGTTATAGTTTTCAATAGTTCAATAACTATTTTAATTAAAATTGAATGACAATCTATATTTTTTGTTTTGATTAGAATAGTCTTCAATAAATATATAAGTTTTAGTTTTTTTTGTATGTATATATATATATATATATATAAGGGTATATTTATCATTTTTAATAGCCATAGGAAAGGAACTTTCAAACCTCCTGAAATAGAAAAATATTTTTTCGTGTAAAAGGAAAAGTAAAGGTGGGACCCACATGTTCAGGAACGTAACTTTCCTAGAAATATAACTTTTTTAAGGCAAATCAAACACCGAAATTTAACATTTATAGCTACTTTCTTTTGAGATACTGTCAACCAAATGCTCCCTAAGAGTTGCACATTTTTAAATAATC
This sequence comes from Omphalea diandra, assembly GCA_949677035.1. Taxonomy (NCBI): domain Eukaryota; kingdom Viridiplantae; phylum Streptophyta; class Magnoliopsida; order Malpighiales; family Euphorbiaceae; genus Omphalea; species Omphalea diandra. The sequence goes on along the minus strand of CATIWR010135944.1, from coordinate 8,519 downwards.
ACCTACATCAGTCAACTAATCAGTGGTGCAAAATCTTATTCACAAACTATATCATAATTATGGTATTCCACTCTCCCCTATTCATTTTAATCGTGAATCACACCTCAAAATCAGAACTTTTTGTTCACTGATGAAGATCTGTCAATAAATAAACAAACAAACAAACAGAAACAGCAAGGCTTCAACAATATCAACCAGTATTGAATAGAATGGCTTACATTTAAGTCTTTAATGATGGGGTGATCTGGATTAATCTCCAGTATTCTTCTTCCTCTCATGAACTCCAAGCTCGAAGTGTCTCCCAGAGCTTGGGCTTTCATTAACCTACAAATGGGGACAAGCTTAAATAAAATTATAACACATGCTTCATCTTTGAAGGAGCATTGGAAAAGACAATCCACACCTTTCCATATTGGCTGACCAACCGAACTTGCCAGAAACCAGCACACAGGGAGATGAGCTTAGACGTTTTGAAACTTGGACCTTGGCCACCTTGTCACCAAGCTGCTGCTTTATCCAATCACATAGGAGATTGTATTCCTGTTTAGATTCTCTTTCTGTGACCTCATCCTCATCACCTGGTATTAAAGTCAATTTCATTAGCAAAGATGCATATCAATGTCCCCAGGAAGATAAGAATTATGAGAAAAGGGAGGAAAATTTTCCACTAGTGCTATCAAAAATACAGTAGAAGTCAAAGGTCTAACCAAGTTCCAGATCTTCCTTGCTGATATCAACAAATTTCTTTTCTTTGTATGTTTGCAGATTCTGGATGGCAACTTCATCAATAGGCTCAATTAAATAAAGTACCTAAAAACAGTTAAAAGTTATCAAACTGTCAGAAATCTAGGAAATAAAAGGAGAAAACATGCATGACAGATTACATCACAGTTAATCTTCTTTGCATGTATGCAGAGATGTACATACCTCAATGCCTTTTTGAACTAACTTCTCCAAGAATGGAGCACTCTTGGCGCTTTTCAAGCTGTCAGTTGCCAGGTAATAGATAGCCTTCTGGTTCTCCCCCATGTTCTCAACATAATCATCTAAGGTTGTGAGTTCGTCCTCACTTTTTGAAGTGTAGAACCGTAGCAACGGAGTTAAGCGCTTGTGATTGCCAGTGTCTTCAATGCATCCTAATTTCAGGAACCTGCCAAAATTCTCCCAGAATTTCTTGTAATCCTATATCAAGATAATTAGTCCTCAGCTAAACTCACTAAAAAAAGGACCAAAAAAAGTACATATAGATTAACAGCTACCAACCTCCTTATTTTCACTTTCAGAGAGATCTTGAATCATGTCAAATGTTTTCCTAACAAGTCTCTTTCTCATAATTCTTACAATTCGACTCTCTTGAAGAATTTCTCGAGAGACATTAAGGGGAAGATCATCAGAGTCGACCACACCCTTCACAAAGCTCAGATACCGTGGAAACTGCCAGAAAAATCACAGTAAGCTTAGGCCTTTGAGGCAATTGTAACCTCATATGCAAAAATATAATAGAAATAAAAATTTTTCAAATGATTGTTAATAGAGAATTTAACATATTATAATAAATTATTACTATAAAAAGCAAAACATGCAATTAATTTAATTTATTCATAGACAGAGATCTTTATCTTTCTCCAATTAAATTTCTATTTACAATAGCAAATACTACATGCAAAAGAGAAGCTATCAACATATAACTCATGAGTATACAGTACAGAGCAATTTTCTGGGATTTCAAGCTATCATGCCACAGCAACACTTACCAGTTCCCCATCAAAATCATCTGAGATAAACACCCGCTTCACATACAAACGTATGTTCTTTGTCTTGGGATTTACCACCTCCTCATTGTTAAGAGGCCCCATTCCAGGTATGTATAGAACACTCCTAAACTCCACCTCTCCCTGCAAAAATTTTTTAAAATAGACTTCATACCTAACCCCATATGCTGTCAACTAAGACCAACCAAAAAATTTTGGTACCTCTGTGGTGAAGTGTGTGTACGCAAGTGGATCCAAGAATTCATTAAATGTTTTCTTGTAGAACTCATTGTACTCATCCTTCTCAACTTCCTTTGGACTTCGCATCTGCAATATACCAAAAAGACAAAAATAACATAAAATATATGATGGTCACTAAAACCATATGCAAATTTCAAGCAAAAGAAACAAGAGAAAAAGAAAGAAAAGGCATTTCAGTTGTAAATTTCTCCCTATTCGCACATAACACAAACACAAAGACACATAAATAACTACAACTCAGTCCAAAATGCATAAATTCAGTGCATGCACTCACCCATATTGGTTTTGTCTCATTGGCTAACTCCCAATCCCAATACTTCTCAGTTTTTGTTTTCTTCGTCTTTTGCTTCTCACCCTGGCAACAAATGCATGAATCAACTCAGAGCCATAGTCAACCAGAAAGATTAGCCACACAAAATGCTAATAACTGCTCTGTTAAATTACCTCTGGCTTTGTTTCTTCTCCTTCTTTTGGTTCTTCCTCCTCTTCAACCTGACAAATTTTAGTTTAGTAAAGAAGGTGCAATTAGGTATTTGTTTTACCCTATAAAGAACACAAAGTAAAAATGGTGACAAGATCAACTAAAGTTATCACCATGAAGAAAACATATATTCATGATAAGATTTAAAAAAGGGCCAACGAGTGATTCTTGTAATGTTTCAAAAGAAAACTTGATTAAAAAAAAACAAAACAAACATCTTTTACTAGAACTGCCCTATCCCTATATCCCACCTCCGCACTACACCACCCAGAAAAAAAAAAAAAAAAAAAAAAGACAGGAAGATGAATTATTATATGACCTTAAACATCATCAAACGTGATAGGAAGTTGCTATAACCAGACACATGCATGATAATAAAATAAAAAAGAATCTCTTTGCCTTTTTGAAAAAGTGAGAGCAGAATAAAGATGCAAATCAATGCTGAAATAAAAGCTAGCATATTTATTGCATGTGTTACAGGGAGGGATATCCAATAAACTCTAAAGTAGAGAGGGAAGCAAATGTAGATATTACTCACCTCTACAGTCCTTGATTTTTCTTGCCATGTATAGATGGGGAAAGAAACAAATTGAGAGTAGTTCTTCACCAAACCCTGAATTCTGGCTGGATCTGAGAATTCATATTTATCATCCTCCTGCAGTAAAACCGCAACATAATGCTGAATTAAGTCTAGAAAACAAAAAAAACCAAAATTTAGTAAATGAGCCTGTATTCATATACAATCTGGAAAGATAAATTAAGCAACAAAGAAATAAAAAAAGCAGAAGAGAGATTATATTTGTTGTTGTCAGTGAAAAACAAAAGAAAATGTTGTCTTTTAAAACTAAGCTACATATATATTTTATATCAAATTTAAACATAACATTCAAAGAGACTGAATACCCTCAAATAAAGAGTAATTTGAGTTCCACGGCGAAGAAGCTTTTCAGGATCACTCTCTTCCCTGATCAAATATGAACTACTGTCAGCTACTGCTTCCCACACATATTGCTTATCTGACCTAGGGCTCTTTGTGGACACAACAACCTGATAGCACACAGATACATGAACAAGCTTCATAAGCAAATTACCATGAAGCTATCTGAGGCCCAAAAAAAAAAAATCAAGCGAAAAAGTAACTTAATGAGAGTATCAAAGAACATGTATCTATAATATTGTACCTTGTCAGCCACAAGAAAAGCTGAATAGAACCCAACACCAAATTGACCAATCAAACTATTGTCTGCCCCAACATCTTTGTTTTCCTGTAAATGATGAGGAAGAACTTAATTGAAACATGGAGACTAAGAATTGCTAAGTACTAGAATTCATGGTTCTTAGGATGAACAGACACCTTAAGAGCCTTCAGGAATTTTGATGTGCCACTCTGAGCGATCGTTCCCAGACAGTCAACAAGCTCTTCTTTTGTCATGCCAATACCAGTGTCTCTGCAAGTTAAGAAAAATCACTCCAATCAACTTCTCAATATGCATATATGTTTACTGTTAAGGGAAAAAAATTGCAAAAGAGGAAACAATGGAATACATTATATTAATTGTCCCATTTTCTGGATCAGGTTTTATCCGAATCTCCAGGTTACCAGCATCTCCAAGCAAAGAAGGCTCAGTCACACTCAAGAATCTCAATTTATCTAAAGCATCACTTGCATTGCTGGAGCATATTAACAGAACCAAGTCAATATAGATTAAAATGAGAAACCTCCACTTCCTAACTTTATGTAGCAAATGAATGAAATTAAATGAAGATAAGGAAATGCAACATTTCTTGGAGTAAAGAGAAAAGGCACGTTAGCCTATCCTGGCAGTTAAATTGTTTCATGACATGTCATATAATATGAAAGTGCCAGATTAAAAACAACAAATCAACTTAACAAATGTTAAGTAATAAACTAGCAACTAATCATGTGAATTATTACACTATAAGCTTTTGTTAATCCCGGAACATACTACCTCACAAGTTCTCTGAGGAACACTTCCTTGTGGCTGTACAGACTGTGAACTATCAAATCCAAAAGACGACTAACCTGAAATGCTCAATTTCTTAGTTTCCAGGTCTTTGAGCAAAGAGTTGAACAGAAAGAAAAACAACAAAAAGTCTAAAAAGCTTCCATATTTATGCTCAAACAGAATAAAAAACCAATCCCCCATTCAAAATTCTGTCCAACTAGCTTTTCCAATTAACATCAAGATATATCCAATCCATGTGCCCCATTGACTCAAGAGTCTTCTAATTGAAAATAAATAGAGTTGAACCAAACAGAATCGAACCAAAGACAAAATAAACCCAAACCCAATTTGCTAAAAGCTCAAAAAGAATAAAATACAAAAGAAACCCACCTCAGCTTGATACTCAAACTTCTCGCCTGAAGCATCGGCAGACTCCTCTTTCTCAGCTATAGCCGCGTCACAGCGGACGGAAATCCGATTATGTCGCTTATCAAGCTTCCATCTGAGGGCAGAACAAGACAATCCCCTATTGAGACCATTGATTGGGGACAAGAAAGGCGTTCTTAGAGTGAACAGCTTGGCGTTGGGATGTCTAGTGGATAAGGGAGCGGAAAAGGGAAGAGAGACCAAACATGCAGCAGATAAGCTTTTGCTCAGGACTGGAGCCATCATGTTGAGCCCCTAAACAGTAAAGAGGAAACCAAGGAAATGGTTGAAGTTAGGTTTGAGTAGTGTAGAAAGTCAATTTAGGGGGAAATGCTAAAAACCCTTGAGAGGGGTTTAGGAGAGAGGAGAAGCGAGAAGAGAGTTCCAGAAGGATGGCTAATGATGTTTGGTTGTTTTTGGAGCTATTAGTTTGGAAATTGTAAGGCCTACATTATGCCATCTCACCATCATCAATATCCTCTTCTATTTTCTTTTTTTTTTTTTAAGTCGCAAGCATTTCCAATTTGATCAATTAATGGTGTCTATTTTTGTTGATTCAATACGTAAGACTGTGATTATCTTTTTTTTTTTTTTTTTTGTCTTCAAAAAATTTTAAAACAAACTCATTGAACTTAAAACAAATATTGATGACTTAAAAGATTTAGATTTTAATTAAATTTATGATTGTAAAAATTTTTTATTTTATTAACTATACTCTAACTAAAAATTACAACATCATTTGTATCCTAAATCAAAATTAGAATTAAGAAAAATGAGTTTTAAATTCACTTGTCAAACTACATGATGAAATTATTGTAATATGGTATAATATTAAATTATAATGAGTTTGTTTTATTCATATGCCTAATATGTCAATATAAAACTCATTTATTTTAATTTTACTTTTGATTAAAATACAATTAAATATAATACCTTTAAAACAAAATATATTTAATAAAATTAAAAGTTTTGAACATAATTATAAATTTAACTAAGAACTTACATGAGAGTAAATTAGAAGAAATTAAAAAATGAAATGTAAATAAACTTAACAAGTTAATCTCATATATGAATTTTTTTTATAATGTAAATGAGAGTAATTGAAAATTAAAAATTTAAGTTCATTTACTTATGAATGCTTATTTTTCTTAGAGTTTGCATGAGTCTTATAGCTTACACCAGAGTATATTAAAGAAAGTTAAAGAACAAAAAGCAAATAGAGATTATCAAATTAACCTACTTTGTGAGTTTTTTTATAGTGTAAATGGAGATAAAAGTTTACATTCATTTATTTTCAAATATTTATTTTTTTTAACTCCTAAATTAGAGATTAAAAGATGAAGTAGAAAGGTTTTAAGTAGTTTATATCTATTAAACTCTATTAAAAAAAACTCTTAAATAAAGTGAAGTTGATTAATTTTATTTATATTTCATTCCATACCAATCCACTAATCTCTTTAACTTTGCTTTTCACCTAAAAAAGTCTTCTATACAATATCTTAGTCCCTAAATCAAAGCTAAAAAATAGAATAAAAAGATTTAAAATAATTTATGGCTATTAGCCTTCTCTTTTAAAAAATCTCAAACAAAATGAGTTAATTAACTGCATTTACATTTCATTTCATGCATTTCCATTACTCTTTTTAATTTTTTTACCCTAAAAAAATCTCATACAATATTTTAATGCCTAAATTGTAGGATAGAAGATGGAATAAAAATATTTTAAGTAGTTTACATAATCCTCTTTAAAAAAAATCTCAAAACAAAGTGAAGTTAATTCTATTTACATTTTATTTCATCTATTTTCATTAGTATCATTAATTTTTCTTTTTATCTCAAAAAAATCCTAAGGTAAATGTTTAGATTTATTGACAAATGCAGAAATTGTAATTTCCGCTGCTTTCTTCTTGATAGGTATCCTTTTCTCATTAAAGATAATTTGCCATTATCAAAAATTATTTTGTGTTCCTTTTTACTTTAAGGCTTTCACTAATAGAAATGAATTGATTTTGGACAGAATGACTATTTTATATAATTTTAAAAAATAAGAAAACTGTTAGTTAATTATAGAAAAACGAAGGGCTCAAATAGGCGAAGTTTTGTCCTCATGCTTTTCGTTTTCATTGGGAGACGTAAAATTTTGAAACCTTGCTAAGTCCCCCCTTGATTTTCATTTAATGACTCGCTCTTGTTTATCATATAGTCTCTAAAATTGCTCATGGAGTGAGGTATAGGCTCTGTTGAAAAAAAAAAAAAAAAGAAAGTATAGGCATATTATATTAGGACCTGTTTGGAATAATTGATAATGATTGCTAGCCGTAAACCAATAGTATTTTGATATTAAATATTTGATAAATTTTATTTACCTATTATTATTGATTCATAAAATAACTAATAAAGATATAATTTTAATATTGTGTATATGTTAATATATTTTTAGTAATTAAAATATCCTGCATATACATTTTTTTATAAAACTTATATATAATAATTAAAAATAAATTTTTATATAAATAATTAAAATATTATAATTTATAGCTGGTAGTGAATAATAAAATTTTAAGAATAATATAAAGTAAAAATAAATTTGACTTTTATTTAGTTATTGTTACAAAGACTCAAAGATAATTTTGAATTTTTTAATTATTATTGCAGAAGTTCAAAAAAAATTCAAATAAAAGCTTATAAAAATCGTAACTGATTGAAGTTGTATATACTATTAATTGTTGTTTTGCATGATTTACTAAATAACTATTTCTTAGTTATTGAATGGAAAATCTCTATTAGTAACACTTATTAGTTGTATCAAACACCTCTTAGTTTGTTTAATTTCAGGAATAGGCTCTATTAATTTAGTAACCGCAACAAAACTTTGCTATTCTAAGTGGTAAAAGAGCCAGTATTGAAAATAAAATTAACAGGTATGTCAATCAATCCACTAGTTCACATGGGCTCCAATCGTAACAGTCAGTCTTGGAGAGTGATTAAGCTAGCTGCCATTCCTGGACCTTATGCAAACACTTCGAACTCCATGAGAAAAGGGAAGATTTATGATGGTCATTAACATATAAGAAAGTTGAAAGATACAAAAAAAGAACCTAGCTATTTTAATTACTTACTTGTGTGTGTTTCAAAGTAATTGGGAAAAAAAAAAACAGCACTTCCACAATATCCCAACCAATAAACCAAACAGAGAACTAGAGAGGATATTACAACCTCACTTATAAGCACTAATTCCTCCTGTCTTAGGCCTCAGAAGCTGTCTGCTTCAGACAATCAACATTGCACAATCCAACAGATCTAACCATGTCTCCCAACCTGCCATAACATGTCAATATTTTCCAATGATCAACATCATGAACATGAAGACTTTTTTTTTTTATTAATATACACAAACGCATACAATCAAAACATGAAGACTTCACAAAATTGTCATGATTTTGTGAAGGAGTGTGTTATGTCCCTATCCGCCTGTGTGTAATTGTATATATTAATAAAAAAAGAACATGAAAGACTTAAATTCGCAATAAAAACAAAATAAAGATGAATGGGCTTTTGGCCGTTGGAGTCATCTTTAAGATTGAAAGATTTTGAATTCAAATCTCAGTTAGAAACAAGATTAAAATAAAATAA